>CM075014.1:1953245-1990479 GCA_037576675.1 Pangasius sanitwongsei | reverse complement strand
CCCCCCCCCCCCCCCCCCCCCCCCCCCCCCCCCCCCCCCCCCCCCCCCCCCCCCCCCCCCCCCCCCGCCCCCCCCGGAGCGGAACAAGTCAGGGGGGAAATGAAAGGAAAAAGGAGAAAGAAAAAAAGCAAACTAGTCTTTTACAGGCTCCACGTTGTTGAAGATGTTGAAGGTGAGTGAAGCTTTGTATAACTGGAGAGTGTGTTTAGTTTAAACAGACTGTATACATGTCATAAGATGGAAAGTGGGACACACACACACACACACACACACACACATTTTGTCCGATCAGTGAAGTTACAAAATTGAGCTGTTTAGTACATCAATATTATGGGTCAAGGTAGGAATAGTGCTCTGGGTGGCAATGTGTGTGTGTGTGTGTGTGTGTGTGTGTACTTTGATGTACATGAAATACTGCATGTTCATGCTTGTGTCTAAGTTTGTAAATTGGTCTGTATTTATTCTTTAATATGATAAAGATCATCTGCAGAATTTGTTTGTTTTGCGTTGGAGAGAGAGACAGAGAGAGAGAGAGCAAGTGTGTGTGTGTGTGTGTGTGTGTGTCAGGGGTGTGTCTACGCGCAGTGTGTGTGTCAGTGTCACAGGTATATACAAGGCCGTGAGAGCTCTTTCACCATTGGTGTAGAAGTTCCTCGTCTCTCCTCACAGTTGGTAAGTGATTTGCATCGTTTATTTTTTTCTTCTTGTTTGTGAGAAAAAGTGACTTGTTTTATTTTTCCATCGTTACAACTGTAATTTTAATTACTCTAGCCTATAATTCTGAACGTTCATGAACTTTCTCCATCCATTCAGATACATAACATACAGCATGCAATATATAACACAAGAAAAGACAGCATGAAATATGTGAATATTCAATAATAAGTAATATTTTAATAATAAGTAATAATTAAGCTCAATTCATTCAAATAGCTCTAAATCTTAAAAAAAATGGAAGGAAAGAAAATCTAACGTAAATCCAAACTTTACAGCTCAACTTGGTTTCATATAATTTATTACACAATTGACTCCACACACACATTTATTACGCACTTTGCCTAATGAATATTCTGGCTGCTGTATTCTGTTTTTCCCTCTTCTTCTTCTTGTGGCAAGAATACAAATCAAACAGAAAGAAAGAAAGAACAAATATCAAACAATATTACTGAAAGAAAGAAAGAAAGAAAGAAAGAAAGAACAAACATGAAACAAAACAACAGAAAAAGAAAGAAAGCAACAAGAAAGAAAGAAAGACAAACAAACAAACAAATATATTAAAAAAGAAACAAACACAAATATGAAAATAACAAAGATGAAAGAAAAAAGAAAGTAAAAGAAAAAAAGAAAAAGAAATAAACAAACAAATATAATTAAAAAAGAAACAAACAAACACAAATATGAAAATAACAAAGATGAATGAAAGAAAGAAAAAAGAAACAAACAAAAAAAACAATCATAGATAGATAGATAGATAGATAGATAGATAGATAGATAGATAGATAGATAGATAAAAAAACAAACATGAAAAAGAAAAAAGAAACAAAGAAATATACAAGAAAACAAAAGAAACAAGAAAAAGAATGAACATGGCATTATAGCATATCAGAGTTTGAATTCTGGAGGGAAAATATTAATTACGGTTTTCTGGAGGGGACACACTCACACACACACACTCACAATCACACACTCACACACACACACAGCTGTATGTATCACTCAGAACATCTGCACAGATGTTGTGGAAACAGTAAATGGCATTTGCACCAACAACAGCAACATAATGTCAAGATCAACAAAGAATACAGATAATATATATATATATAAATAATTATATTAATCACAACTGATCTTTTTGATTTCTTTTTAATTTCATCTGAAAGAATGTTACTCCTGACCAACGAAAAGCTGCTGTTGTTTTCTTTTTGTCGTCACTGTAAACACTCGGCTGTTACATCCATCAGATCACCAGCCGGCAGAAAACGGCTGAATTTACCGAAAGCAAACTCGGCCAAAATGACCGCCATGTGAAACGTGACACTAGCACATGGCAGCTTAGCGCAATTAGCCCTTAAATTAACGCAAAAGTGATCGGTGCTCTGGCACTGCGCACTATGTACAGGCCAGACGATGAGTAACGAAGCGTGAAGGCGTGAGGCACTTATTTTCACACAAATCTGTTGTTATCGGTTGTTGTAATTATGCTACGCTGTCACATGCTACGAGGAGTTTCAAGTTTCACTCGAGTCCAGAGGCAGCAGTTCAGGAAAACATTTTGTCCTGCTCTCGAGTGAGAAGGACAGCGTTCCTCGAGCCCGTGTCATTCAGAATGACGCTAAACGAAATGGCAGCAGTTAGCATCTCAAAAGAAAATAGGAAGAAAAAACAAACAAATATGGAACAATATTACAAACAAGAAAGAAAGAAAGAAAGAAAGAAAGAAAGAAAGAAAGAAAGAAAGAAAAAGTTTCACTGGAGTCCATATCTAAGAGTCCAGTCCATCATTTTGTTCTGTGGGAGTTACAGCATTAAAAAAAAAGCAATAGACGACTTCAAATTGTCTCCAAGAGATCTTCTGATTTTAAGTGAAAGCTATTGAAGAGTAATGAGCACAACCCTAACCCCAACCCTATTCCTAACCCTAAACCCAACCCTAACCCTAACCCCAACCCTAACCCCAACCCTAATCCTAACCCTAATCCTAACCCCAACCCTAACCCTAATTCTCACCCCAACCCTAACCCCAACCCTAATCTTAACCCTAACCCCAACCCAACCCTAATCCTAACCCTTAACCCCAACCACTAACCCAAACCCTAACCCCAACCCTAACTCTAAAACTAACCCTAACCCCAACCTTAATCCTAACCCCTACCCTAACCTGAACCCTAAGACTAACCCTAACCACAACCCTAATCCTAACCCTAACCTTAACTGTAGACCTAACCCTAACCCTAAACCTAATTCTCACCCCAAACCTAATTCTCACCCCAACCCTATTCCTAACCCTAACCCCAACCCTAACCCTAACCCCAACCCTAATCCTAACTGCAACCCCAACCCTAACCCTAATCCTAACCCTTAACCCCAACCGCTAACCCCAACCCTAATCCTAACCCTAACCCTTAACCCCAACACTAACCCTAACCCCAACCCCTAACCCCAACCTTAACCCCTAACCCCAACACTAACCCCAACCCCTAACCCCTAACCCAAACCCCTAAGCCTTAACCCCAACACTAACCCTAACCCTAACCCCAACCCCTAACCCTAACCCCAACCCTAACCCCAACACTAACCCCAACCCCTAACCCCTAACCCAAACCACAACACTAACCCTAACCCCAACTCCTAATCCTAATCCTAACCCCTAATCCTAACCCTAACCCTAACCCTAACCCCAACCCCTCACACTGACCCTCAGGTCCATGTAATTGCTCAGACCCTGTGGTGTGTGAGGAACAGAGTGAAAATGTGGACCATCCATGAGAACCACTGCTCTGATCTAATGGTCTTAAAGAGGCAGTTTGTCACTTATATTTCCATATCAAAATGTCAAATCAGACTGTTTTGTCAACTGTGGTGTTGTTCCAGCTGCTCAGATTGCCAGAGCTAACGCCAAGGAGACTGTCTGGTGACTGGAATAGCAAACGCACACACACACACACACACACACCTCTCTGCACACACACACCCTTTCCCTCTTGTATTGTAGCACGTGTCACTCACATTCCTGGTGTTTTCAGATTAAACATGAGCGGGAGTTTATCAGTGATCACAGAAACAAACACACACACACACACACAAAACATCTATTATGGATTGTCATGGCATGATTCATAGTTACTGCTTCTAGCCCAAAGTTGAATTTGTCCAAGTTTGCATTTTTTTTTATTAATGCACATCCTCTCATACTTTTTATCCGTTTATAGTTATATTTAATGTGAACAAGTTAGTTCCTGTTCTCGCTTGTAAACCACAAAGCATAAAATTCTCTGTCCTGAAGATGTCATAAAACTTAAACTTACAGCTTTACCTCTGACTGCTGCAAAGCGCTGACACTGGAGACTCCTTCCATAAATGTTGAACGCAGAAAACGTCTCCTTTCATCATATCAACAATATGCAGAGCATCTGCTGTACAAGTCCCTGTGAACGAGCTGTTAGTATAGAAACGATCGGAACAAGCGCATTAATATAAACAGCAGCTGTTATTTGAAATAATAATAATCAACACCTTCTGACCAATCAGAATCAAGGAGAATTCAACAGTGCCGTGGTATGAGTAAATTTAAGAGTAAGACCAGATTGTTTTTTTTATACACAAGAACGAAATGTTTGTATGTCTACCCCCTCTGCTATCTTCTTATTTCACTCTTGACTGATGAATCCTCAATTCTCCATGGAGGGAACATCAAACTTCTATCTCTATCTTTTTTTTTTACAGCCTATGTGGAATTGAGCAAGCTGATGAAGAACGAGGGCGAGCAGGGTGGCCTGCAGGAGACAGGACAATGGCAGGGTTACAAAGAGAGCCACGACCCAGAGGTTGGCCACTGGGAATCTTCTCAAGTCTCCTATCTGACCTTCAAGAGCCTCATGCAGCTCAGACAGGCGATGGACACCGGTGAGAAAAAAAAAAGTCATCACGCAATGCTTTCAGATATAAACAGACCTCTGTACCTATCAAAAATGCATGTATGGATGGATGTGAAATCTGAAAACCTGGATTCAGAATAGTAGGAGGTTCTTGGTAATGAGTGAAAACTTTCATCTTAAATCAGACATCTTAAATCCTGACTAGGCTGATGGCTCAAAAACTACTTCTGGTACTTCTACATTACTGACAGTTTCATTCATCAGCAAAAATAAGTCAAAAATCGTCTTTGGGAACCTGAAAAATCCCAAAACAAATCGAATTTTTAATGTATTTTCAGCCTTAGATAACCGTTTAAAATGAACATAACATTAAATGTTTTTTTTTTTACTTTTACTCACTATATTTCAAAAGAAAAAAAATCTTGTTCATATTCCCTACATTTTTATTACATCAGTTACTATTTTTTGCAAGACATCTTCAAGAAGTTGAAAAAAAATTCATGAAACGTGCATCTCTTACTCCAATTTAAAAATCCAACTGAAACAGCTCGCTAGCTAAGTTTATTTACAGCTACTAGCTACTGTCGATTCTGCTGTAGCTAGCCAATCATTTACCTTTAAAGGGAAATTTAATGGACAAGGGCAGTTCCAGCTAATAAATTTCTGAAAAAAAATCATTCAGTTTTTCCAAATTCAAATCATTCAAAAAATTTTTAGATTAACCACAAATTTCAGTTTTGGCTGTAAATACACTCAAAAAAAACTATGGAATGCCATTTGAGACCAATAAAAATATGAATGAAATAAATTCATGAATTAAATTAAATATTCTCTGTAAGCATAGCAGATGAGTGCTTGGTCAGCTTTTCCTTCAAACCGTGGGCACGTTTTCTTTACAGGAGAAATAACAAAATTGGCACTATTTGATTAATTCTACAACACAAAATAGTCAATTACAAGCATGATAAAATATATATGCTTACGATTTCATGACCTTCGTTTAATATCCTGTCGCTTCATTAAGCTGCGTGCAAAATTAACTGTTGAAGCAAAATATAAAAAAATAAAATGCAAAACAACAGGCTGTGCTGGATCAAGTGCTATTTTATAAGCTGCAGAATAATGATTGTGGAAGCCATATTATTCAATTAAACCAGTGATTAGTGTGATAATTACAACTGGGACTATTCATGCAACAGTATATTGGCGATATTCTTGACTCCTATTAGAATTTGTTACATGTTACTGTTTTTTGTAAATATCACACGAAACTCGCAACCATGCTCTTATCAGCAGGATCCCGAAAAAATATATATATATATTGCTATATAAACCTAAAGAGACAACGTGGATAAATGTGATAAAAGAAATTGGGGAAAAAATGAAAAATTTAACACAAGGGGAGTAGTTTTTTCTGGTTTCCAGAATCAGGAATGTGAGTGTTGGTGGATCCACTGAAAACAACAACCCCAACTCCAAGACCTGAGATAACAACCCCCTGTCCTACACTACATCAGTCTATCCTTCTTCCGTCTCCTTTTCCCTCTTCTTCTTACTTTTCTTATTTCCCTGATCACTTCCCGCCATGTTCTCAGGGGTGGTGATGTTGGACAGAGAAGAGCCATCGCTCTCCAGCATCATGGAGAAAATCGTGGATGAAATGATCGAGAAGAAGGAGATCAGCCCCGGCGACCGTGATGGGGTTTTTAAAGCTTTAACGCAGAACCGTAGGTAATGACTACACTGTAAAAAAGCTGAAGTGAAAAGACTTCACTAAAATGTTTACTGTATATTTGTCTTATATTTGCATTATATTTGAAATTAGTACATATTTGTATATTTTAAGCAAGTTTTATTAATATAAATTAGACTGATCCTGAATTTGAATTATTATCTTTAAATTGCTCAGTAATTTAGCGTAATATTAACTAGAACAATCCAAATTATTACAAATTATTACACTTTTATTACAATTATTACAAAGGCGTGGTTTGCTTTGCAAGATGGAGGTATCTGAATGTTTAAAACCATCATCTGATGAGTTCTAGAGCTAAATTCCAGAAACTGATTGCTAATAAACTAATTACAATTCTAATGCTGATTCTAGTCCCAGTCCTGATTTGAATTCCAGGTCTGGTTCAAATTCTGGTAAGAATACTAATTTTTCCCAATTCTAATTCTAAATTTAATTCTAAAAATCCTGGTTCCAATTCTAATACCAGTTCTATTTCCAGAATATTAATTTTAATTTCAATTCTGATTCCAATTCTAATTCTGGTTTGAATGCAACTTTATTCAATTCTAAGTCTAAATTTAAGTCTAAAATTCTGGTTCCATTTCTAATTCTACTTCCTGTACAAATTTAATTTAAATTCAAGTCGAGTGGTATTTTTTATTCCAAATCTAATATTAATTCTAATTCCAATTTCTAATTCTAGTGCCAATACAAATTTTGATTCCAATTCTAATATCAGTTCTAATTCCACTTTTAATATTAATTTAAATTTCAATTCAAATACTATTTTTAATTCCAAATCTAATTTTAATTTTAATTCTAGTTCAAATGCTAATTTTAATTACAATTCTGGTTCCAAATCAAATTTAAATTCTAGTTTAAAAATTTTAATTCAGGTTCCAATTCTAATTACAGTTCTAGTTTTCAATTCTAATTCAAGCCAAATACTATTTTTAATTCCAAATCTACTTTTAATTTTAATTCGAATTCTAATTCCAGTTTGAATATTAATTCCAATTCTAGTTTTAAATTTTTAATTCTAGTTCCAATTATAATTTTTATTCTAATTTCAATCCATAAAGATAGCACTGAGCCTCACAGTGATTATCAGCCTTTAATTATTAAGATTTGGGTTGAATATTCTGATTCTCATTTTGTTTTATCGAAGAACTTTAATATCCTATGGTCAGATCCTATGGTGTCCCATATACATGAGCGAAATTTTTGTGTGTGTAAAAAAAAAAATTTAATAAGAAATATGTTTAGCTACATTGGAAATGGTGCACTTTTCTAAACAGAAAGCATTTTATATTTCCATTGCTTTTATTTAGAAATATATTTCATAATATTCATTGTTAAATTTTGTTTTGTTTTGTTTTAGCTGGTTTGTTAAAAGCCGAAACCTGTCTCTGACCCCATCCCCTCTCTCTCTCTCTCTCTCTCTCTCTCTCTCTCTCTCTCTCTCTCTCTCTCTCCTCAGCCAATCAGTGGAGACACAGGCTCTGACGTCATCTTTAGAAATTCAGACCTTCTTCATTGCAGAAAAGGTAAGAAAATTCCTTTTAGTTGTATGTAAGTGCAAATTTCAGTCAGGGACTGATTTAGGATAATATTGTGTGGATAAAGCTAGTTTTTAATTTAACAACAATTTTATTTCTTTGATATTGATAAATACTGTCCATTATTCTCCAATGGTATGTGTGAAGCACCTGTTTCTAGAGAAGAGCACTTAGTTCTTGTTAAAATTGAGAAAAAAAATTTTTTGACTTAACTGATAAAATTTTAAAAATAGATTCATAAATAATCACTTTTTGCTCCCAGACTTTAAAAAGTCTGTAAATTTTGTGCGTATTTCACAGAGAGATGCATCTGAAAGTGTGGAGGCCTCCGTGGTGTTCGTGGGTGAGCGACTGTGGATTATATTCATTTTATAACCCTTTAACATTTTAACATGTAAAGTACGAAAATTCATCCTTTGTGTGATTTTTATTTCATAAGATACAGTGTGATCAGATGAATGTCAAGAAATTACATGTTACAGATGTTAGTTGAAAAGAAGGATAGTTATAAAATATGATTTTAACTTTTCTTAATTTTACATTTTTAATTAAAGGTTAGATTTCTCTCATATTTTCAGTGTGAGGTGAAGTTTATTAACAGCAAAGACATTTTTCATAACGTTTCTTTATGCATCGTTATCGAGAGTGCCAATAATTCTGGAGCTGATTGTATATATTTTATATTGCTACTCTTGAAATAAAAGTTATGTAACAATGTTGTGTGTGTATATATATATATATATATATATATATATATATATATATATATATATATATATATGAAATAGCTACATTTATAGAACTCTGATTCTATTCTACAGTCACATGCACTAAAATGACAAAAACTATGTGTTTCTGGATCTTTTGCTGAATAAGACGTGTAGTCATTAACACTGAACTTGGCTGTATTGTGCGTGTGTGTGTTTATGTGTGTGTTCAGGGGCTCTGGACTTCCTGGAGAAGCCGACCATGGCATTTGTCCGCCTGAAGGAAGCCCGTGTTCTCGAGACGTCACTGGAGGCTTCAGGTCCTGTTCGCTTCATCTTTGTGCTGATTGGATCAACCAAAAACGATGTGGACTACCACGAGACTGGACGAGCTATGACCGCACTTCTGGCAGATAATGTAAAAATGATTCCGTAATGGTTAAACAGTTGAGCCTGGCCAAATATTTTGCATTTATGATTCCCCATATTTCTTCTTTGATGATCCAAACAATATAAACTATATATAGAAAACAAAAGGACGCACTAAAGCTCACGTTACACTTGTATATTCACAGACAGACCAGAAATCTTGCTAACATTTCTAATGAATATTTGAAATTTAAACTTCTAAGCTTTACAATGAATAATTGTATAAATCAGCAAATAATTCTTAATCATTTGTTTTTTATCTTGCTTTCTAAAAATGCTTTCTAATTCATTTTCAAACATTATGCTTTCAAAAGATTGTAATGTTTTATACGTTTCAATTATCATTGCATTTGTTTAGATTTTCATTTTATTTATCAAGTTCAATTTTCAAAGTTCAAATAAACTTTTAATGAATAAATAACAATGAAATAAAAATGTTTAGTGAGAAAATAAATGTCATAGCTACAAAGTTAAATTTTAATGAGTGCATAAATATGTCGTTTTGACAAACTAAATTTAAGTGAGTACAGAAATCCACAAGCAAAATTTTAGTAAGTACGCAAATATGTCATATCCACAAACAAAGTTTTAGTGAGTACGCAAATATTTTAGATCCACAAACAAAAATTTAGTGAGTACGCAAATACGTCGCATCCACCCAAAAAAAAAAATTATGTTATATTTACGAATTAGTCACAGAGATGTCATTCCAAACAACTGGAAAATATATGTCTCACGGAAATGTTTCTCTGAAAGAAAAAATACTGAAAAAAGATGAAACAGATGAAAAAACAGAGAAGGGAGAGCTGGAAGGAGGTGGGGCCATTATTTAGTGAGTGGAGAAGATAATAGCTGATTGATTGAGACATGGCTGGATGTACAGTAGTTTTTTTTTTCTTGATGCATATTCATAGATCAGCTGCTACCCTTTAATGCTACTGGTTTCTAAAATATCTCGCACTCATAGGTGTTCAACCAGGCAGCTTTAAAAGCTCAGACCGCTAAAGAGCTGAATGATGCAATGACGGACTTCCTGGATTGCAGCGTGGTGATCCCGCCCACAGAGATTCAGGATGAAACTATGCTTGCGTCCATCATTGGCTTCCAGAAGAAGCTCCTGCAGGAGAGACTCCGCCCCTCTGATCCTCAGTGCCACCTCAACCCCAAAGCAGATAGGAGATGTATTGAAATGCTAATAAGCAATATTTATATGTAACTTGCTGATTTTCATTATTTATCTACTAGGCCACATGATTAGCGTAGCTAGGAATCTAATGCTAGTTAGCCAATTAGAGAATCTATGAAACAAATCAAAATATTTTATTATATGTTCCAAATAAGCAAGTAATAATAATGTATTAATCATGAAACGTCTTTTGCCACATAGCCTCTATTGCCAAAGTGCCTCCACCGGAGGATCCGCTGGTGCGCACCGGCATACCATTCGGAGGATTGATCAGAGATATGAGAAGACGCTACAAACACTACAAGAGTGACATCACTGACGCCATGAACGCTCAAGTCCTTGCTGCCGTAATCTTCATTTACTTTGCTGCCCTCTCCCCTGCTATCACCTTCGGCGGTCTGCTAGGTGAGCATGATTGTGTGCGAGGTGGGAAATTTTCATGTGTGATGTGGGAAATTTAACGAAGATGATGTTCAATCAAATGTCGTGGTACCATTTTGCCCCGCCTCCTGCCACAGCTGATAAAGTTGATAATATGATGGGAGTGTCGGAGCTCATGCTGTCTACTGCAGTGCAAGGTGTCATTTTCTGCCTGGTCGCGGCCCAGCCGGTCCTCGTCATCGGCTTCTCAGGACCACTGCTGGTCTTCGAAGAGGCCTTCTATGGGGTAACAGTCACATACACACTCATGTGTACATACTAGTATCACATAATTTATTTTAAATATCTGTTTTCACCACCCTGTATCATTATAAAGATCCATTCAGGATTTTAACATGTTTTCCCCCAGTTCTGTAAGTCTCAGGACATCGAGTACATCGTAGGTAGAGTGTGGGTCGGCGTGTGGCTCATTGTCATCGTTGTGCTGATCGTGGCAATGGAGGGCAGCTTCCTGGTGCGCTTCATCTCCCGCTTCACCCAAGAGATCTTCTCCATCCTCATCTCCCTCATCTTCATATACGAGACCTTCGCCAAACTCGGCAGTGTACGAGACTCTATGATATTCATTATTTCATGTTGATGTTCTGATTATTCACCTTTTGTTCCCATTCAGTTAGGACCATATTCAGAGTCGAGTTCAGTGTGTAGTGAGGATTTAACTGAACTGATACTGAAATTATGTACATTGGTATTCAGATGTCAGATGTAACTACCGACTATTCAGAAGTTATGCACACAAGGGTAGAGTTTGCCACAATATATGTGGAGTTGTTACCACAGTATGTCATAAAATGTATGTTTTGTCTGTAAATACACTAAAAAAAACCTGCCATTTGTGGCCAATATTAAATACATAAATATGACACTATTAATTAATTAATAGTATCATCACTTTAAAGTCCATGAAATGTATTTTTCACACATAGGACATGGGAAGAGATGCATCTTAATTGGAGACATTGCCATGGACTGAATTTTTAATAGAAAAATTATTAATTTTTAATTAATTATTAATTAAGTGAGCTGTAAGTGTAGCAGATAAGCACTCGGTCAGCTTATCCTTCAAACAATCAGCATGTTTTCTTTACAGAACAGCTCACTGTATTAACAAAAACATGGGCATTATTTTGTGAATTAAACAAATCAAAATAGCAAATTATCCTGATAAAATTGATTACGCCCTGTGCACACATTACGATTTCATGACATCAATTTAGTATCGTGCCTTCATTAATTGGTGCACATTAGTAACTGTTGGAGCATGATATAAAAAAAAATAAGATGAAAATGCAATATAAGATGCACTGGATCAAGTGCTATTTTCTAAGTTGCTGAATAATGAGTGTGGAAGCCATATAATTAAATCGAACCAAATTTACAGTGATTAATGTGATATTTACATTATATATCCTAAAATAGTATTAAAAGGCTAATATAATTAATTTTATCATAATTCATTAGTTCATTCATTCATCTACTGTATCGCATATAATATGTTTAATTAACTTATTAATAAACAGAGTTTAGATGCAAGTACAATTAGTAACATTAATATTAACAAAAGTAATATTATGTATATACCAAAACTGAGTTTAATTAGTGTAATTAGTAGCATTGGCACTAGATACATATATATTTATACACACCCACTATTTATATATATATATATATATATATATATATATATATATAACTAATCTTACTAATTATACTAGCATTTTAATTTTATTAGTTATAGTACTAATAGTAACAAATAGTGGATAAATATTACTAATGCCAATGTTAATGTCATATCTAGGAAATAAATTTAAAATCCTAGTGTAATTAGTCAGATTAGTAACATTTATAATAACAATATATCTATATATAGGTTCACAATTATTAATATTAATAAGTAGTAGTAACATTACACATACTGAAACAGGGTTAAAAAGTGATCATAATTACTCCTAAGATTAGTAATATTTTTGTAAATGTAATGCTTTGCATGCTTAAAATAAAATGTGGCTTGTATAATACTGTAATTAACATTGGTAAATCAATAGTAATATTAAAGATATACAGAATATTAATATATAGTATTATAGTAACACTATAATACCAGAAATAAAATAAAGGCTTTCTTGTTGTTCTATAATCATAGATTTTCAAGGCCCACCCTCTTAATCTCAACTACGAGCACTTGAACGCCTCAGTTGCAGATCCTTGGCACCCCATCATCACTCATCACACGACTGTAAATAATTCTACAGGCAACCTCACGACAGTCACCACCATCCGTTACCGTGCCTACCCCAACACAGCGCTGCTCTCCATGTGCTTGATGTTTGGCTGCTTCTCCATCGCTTACTTCCTACGCATATTCAAGAACGGGTACTTCCTGCCTGGCAAGGTTAGGTCCTGGTACAGGTTTTGGTGGTTAGGAAGGTCATTTATTAATATGAGGGGTAATAAATATATAAGTAAGTCATCATGTTTATTTTTACTTCAGATTTATTTTAGCTGACTTTTTTATATTTTGATTTTCAGGTTCGTCGTTTGATGGGTGACTTTGGTGTCCCCATCGCTCTTTTCCTCATGGTTGCTGTGGATATCAGTATTAATGACACCTACACACAAGTAAGTTTTCATTGATTAATTTTCTATAACAACAGCTCTGACAGCAAAGCAGCCACAAATCACAGGCTTATATTAATGTGCTCGTTCTAATGTTATCATTTCTATAGTAACAGCTTGTTTTGGTGAAGCTTTCTGTAAGGACATGTTTACTTAACATTTAAGGAAGGAGTCTCCAGTGTCAGCGCTTTGTAACAGTCAGAGGTAAAGCTGTAACTTTAACTTTTCTGACACGGCAGAGTCTTCAGGACAGAGGAGTTTACTCTTTGCCATTTCTCAGTAATATAACAAGTTGCGTTTTTTTATCTTATTAAATTATAGCAAGAGAAAAACAAGAGGCAGATGAGAGAATGACTGTTTATAGCTACTATAACGTAAGTGAGAATAGGAACTAACTTGTTTCATGGATGTTCCACAGCATTAAATGCAACTATAAATAGGCAAAAGGTATGGCTTGTTGTTCTTTAATTAATTAAAAAAATTATAATTGGCAAATTGCTGTGGTATGAGCGATCTTGTGATCTTAATGTTTTGTAGAAACTAGTGGTTCCTAAGGGCTTGCAGGTGTCTAACCCTGCCATGCGAGGCTGGCTCATTAACCCCATGGGCGAGCACAAGCCCTTCCCCACCTGGATGATGTTCGCTTGTGTCGTGCCCGCCATTCTGGTCTTCATCCTCATCTTCCTTGAATCACAGATCACTACGTAAGTACTAGTTTTCTATCTTGGGTCCTCATTTGCTAAGAGCCCAACTAAAGAGGCTAATTTTGCATGTACAGCTAGTGGGTGTGTAATGGGTGATGTTCAAAGAAAAACTGAGAGAATGCCATGTAAAATCAAAGGAGTAAACATTATTTAAATATTTTTTATAGTCATGGCAAGTTCAGATCTCAAAGAGAGTTCCGGAGACATAACAACTGTGTAGGTGCACATCAAGTGCAACGAGTAAAAATGCATCAAAAAAATGTACAGTATGTTCTGTTTAAGACAGTAACATAAAGAAAACCATTTTACAGGCTTGTTAATTACTGTTGGCGTCATCGATGAAAAATTACACTGAATATCAAATTAACCAATTTTACCAGGGTAATATTAAATCATTATTTTAAGAGACTTTTATTTTGAGATACTGAGACATTTAGAAAAACTCAAAAGTACCAGGCTTTTTTTGTTTGAAAAACACAATTCTCTGTAGACCCTATTAGTAAATTAGCTTGATGGCTTTTTTGACAGTCTGCTAGGGGTTAAGTAAGCATGATGTCAGATTTCCCACCTCTGAACTTGTTCTTATTGTTCGCTGTAGGTTAATTGTGAGTAAACCCGAGAGGAAGATGGTGAAAGGTTCTGGTTTCCATCTCGACCTTCTGGTTTTGGTGTGCATGGGAGGGTTCAGTGGTTTCTTTGGAATGCCATGGCTCAGCGCTGCCACAGTTCGCTCTGTAACACATGCCAATGCCCTGACTGTCATGAGCAAAGGGCCCAAACCGGAGATCGAGAAGGTTCTGGAACAGAGGATTAGTGGTATATTGGTGGCCCTCCTTGTGGGTAGGTCCCTCTTTTTTTGAACTCTATTTTCATGCAGGCACAAGTGTACTTTTCTGGCATAACAAGCATACTGATTTGGTCCTACAAATGCCAGTTTTCCTCATTTACACTCAACTCTGCTGGTGCAGCAATGCTTTAGAACTCATTGTTCCAAAATTGTGCATTAGCACCTGATGAGACCCACACTTAGTGCAGTGCTGAAAGTGCAGTCCTGTATTTTCCTGTCTTTAAGCAATACTGTTTAACATGCCCTCTTCATGTCCCCTTGGGGAATCATAGGCGAGCCCTTTGGGCAAAGTATGGGGAATCCATAGGGGAAATACATTGGGGGAATCTCTCAGTGGAATCTTGGGAGAATATTGTGGAAATCTCTCAGTGGTATCTTGGGGCACCATGGGGAATCCTGTGGGGGAATCTCTCAGTGGAATCTTGGGGGAATTGATTGGGGAAGTCTTTTGGGGGAATCCTTTCAGGGAATCTTCTGAGAATCCTTGGAGGAATCATGGTAGAATTGGGAGAATCCTGGGGAATCCCTTAGCAGATTCTAATGGGAGCTTAGGGAATTCTTTGGTGGAATCCTGGGGAATATTTCAGGGGAATCTTGGGGGAATCCTTTAAGGGAATCTTTGGGGAAACCATGGGTGAATCATGGGGAAATGCCTTGGGGGGAAATTGGGGAATCCTTTGGGGGAAACTTACAGGAATTCATTGAGGGAATCTTGAGAAGCTTTGAGGGAGTCATGGGAGAATCTTAGGGGAATCCCTTGACAGAATCTTGAGGTAATTCCTTGGAGATATGACTTGGGGAAAATCACTTGCCGTAATCATGAGGGAGGGAATCTTTGGGGTATCCTGGGGGAACCATGAGGGAATCCCATGGGGAGTCTTATGGGAATCTTTTGAAGAAATCTTAGGAGAATCCCTTAGAGGGACCTTTCAGTGGAACCTTGGGGGAATTCCTTGAAAGAATCATGGGGAATTCCTTGAGGGAATCTTGGGAGAATCCCTTAAGGGAATTGTGGGGAAATCTCTCAGTGGAATTTTGGGGGAGTACTGAGGGAATATTTGGGGAATCCCTTGAGGGTTTCTTGGGGAAATCAACTTAGGGAATCAGAGATCATTTGAGGGGAATCTCCCTGTGATTTGGGGAATCTTGGGGAATTCTTTGGGGACACTTGGGGGACTCCCTTGGTGGAATCTTGAGAAACCTTGAGGGAATCTTGGGAGAATCTTAGGGGATCCCTTGGGGGAATCTTAGGGGAATTCTTTGGGTTTATGTCTTGGGGGAAATCCCTTGAAGACAAAAAAGGAGAATATTTGGGGAATCCTGGGGGAACCTTGAGGGAATCCCTTGGAGGAATCTTAGAAAAATCCATTGAGGGAGTCTTAGGAGAATCCCTTGGTGGAATCTTAGGGGAATCCCTTGGGAAAATTCCTTGTGGCAATATTGAGGGAATCTTGGGGAATCCCTTGGTTATATCCCTGATATTACCAAACCAGTGAGTGAAGGAAAATGGCCTTTAGGTCCTTGACATCCTCGATCTCTTCTCTCATGGGTTACTTAATTAGGTATGTAATGTATCTATTAATAAATTGATACCTGTTCCTCTTCTGAACTCTCGCAAGGAATGTCCATCCTCATGGAGCCCATTCTGAAGATGATCCCCATAGCGGCTTTGTTTGGAATCTTCCTCTATATGGGAGTCACGTCTCTGAGTGGCATTCAGCTGTGGGATCGCATGCTGCTGCTCCTTATTCCAAAGAAGTACCACCCCAATGAACCGTATGCTCAAAAAGTATGTTTCAATGATAAATAAACCTCAGCCCTTTCAGGAAAACTTCTCAATATCATTATTATTATATTGTAAACACTGTATGATTGGCTGTTCATGATGAAGCATATATTGATATTTCAGTTTTACTTGCCTTTTTATCACTACAATATGTGTTATATATTTACTTGTACCTCTTGTGTTAAGCATGGTAGCTTATAATATAACTAGATTTAAATAGAGTTCATGCTTGTGTTAAAGTACAATGAATGATTTACACAATAAGCAAATCATACACTATTTTTTAAATGATGTATTAGCCATTTTACATTATACCTTAAGATTAGCTAAAACAAAGTGCCATTGGAACACAGGAGTAATGGTTGCTGAAAATGGGCCTTTGTATGCCTATGTAGATATTCAATTAAAATCCACTATTTCCAGTTATAATAGTCTTTTACAACATTAACAGCTTCTAGGCTGTATTTCAGATCAATCTAATGTCATTTATTGGAATAAAAATGTTACTTTCTCTCAAAAACAAGACAATTTCTGAGTGATTCCAAACTTTTGAACATTAGTGTAAGTCATGTAACTTCCCAGCTCCTGGCATTATGCCATTTTTATAAGGCTAGTATTATTAGACCTTTGCTAGAAGTTTAACTTTTAGTAAAAAACCTGTCAAGTTTTGTTTAAACAATGTTGTTTCTTCTGTCTCGTGGCATGGTTTCCCATGATGCTTTAGGTGAAAATGAGCAGGATGCATATGTTCACGGGCATCCAGATCGTGTGCCTGGCCGTGCTGTGGATAGTGAAGTCAAGTCCATTGTCACTCGCCCTGCCCTTCATCCTCATCCTGACCATCCCACTGCGCATGTTCCTCAGCCGTCGCCTCTTCACCAAGCTCGAGATTAAATGCGTAAGCTACAAATCACTTCACTAGCCAACAAAGGACATGTAGTATATCCTATAGACTTATATTATAATGTAGGCAGTAGTTACAATATTAATTTTATTAATTGAGAAGTCTAATATTGGGTCACATTGGACTTCATGGACATATTATGAAGAGACATATTTTGAATTCAATTGTGCACTGGAAGTAAAAAGAACAGTTTATATCTCACTGTGGCCAATTAATAAGGTTAAACGCTTATTAAGACAAATTTTGTGCTCACAAATGAATGTGATTATGACTAGGAGTATTTATGGCAATCAGCTTTAATATATTCACACTATATTTGGCAACCAAATATTTTAAGCTGTAATGTTGCATAACCAGTATATAAACAGCCTATCTTTTTTTTCCTGGTTATCCACTACTATACCAACACTTTTCTATAAATCTACAGGCTGCACAATGATGCCATCTTTGTAGATTTTATGATTTCAATGGATTTCGATGGAATTTAGGCTCCACCTGCGCACGATTTAAAAGAATTTATGGAGAGAATAAGCATAATGCAAGCTCGCAAATTGCATGCTTCTGATGCAGCTGGTGTGGATTGACATGCTTGTTAAAATGAAAGCTTAATTTCAATGTGTGAGTTGCATGTTGAAAAAACCACAGCATGCAGCACTCGGCACGAGGGGGAAATATGTGACAGAGCCCCCCACCCCATGCCCAAAGGCACAAACTCCTGAAGCGCCTTCTAAAACTCAAACAGGTGGTCCTTCACCCCTTGGTAAAATGTCCTCAAGATTCCTAGCGCCCCAAGGTGGGAATTGTCCAGAATGTCCGCTCTTGACAGAGGGGCAGAGGAGCAGATCGGCAGGAACCAGATGGCAAAGCGACAATGTCCTCCCTGGAATCTGGTGGCGGAGCAAGCTAGTTCCTGTTCTCACTTATGTTACAGCAGCTATAAACAGACGTTTCCTCGCCAGATTTTCTTTTTTCTGTCTCTTGAAGTTAATAAGACGAAAAAAATGCAGCTTGTTCTGGTAGCAACTGTAAAGCAAAAACTCCTCTGTCCTGAAAATGTAAAAAAAAAAAAGTACCAGTTACAGCTTTACCTCTGTGACAAAGCTCTGACACTGGAGACTCTTTCCACAAATGTTAAATAAACATCTCCTTACAGAACACTGTACAATTAAAATCTCAACGATTACACATTTTTAATCTGTTTATTGTTGAGCGTCCGCAGTATAAGTCCCTATAATTACTGTATGTCCCTGTAAATGAGCTGTCAATATATAAATAATAAATTACTAGAACAAATGCATTAATGTAGCTGTTATATGCTGCTATAGAAAAAATCTGACCAATCAGAATCCAGAATTCAAGAATGACATTCTAATTCACAGTATTTGAATTTACATAAATTATTATGTAAAACTGTAATACATTTTTTAACGTTTGGAAATTTGGGAATCTGCTTATATAAATATTAATTCCTCTCATTTCATGTCTGTCAGCTGGATGCTGATGATGCCAAAGTGACATTTGAGGAGGAGCCCGGAGTAGACGTGTACTCAGAGACCCGGATGCCATCGTAAATGTGTTACACCAACGATGTGAAAGCTACTTTCAGTCCCGTATTGCCTTGTGATATAGAGATGCTTAATAAATGCAGTGTATGCACAAGTATCTCCAGGTTAGTCCTTCTTAAGACTTTCTCTGTGCCACTTCAAGTGTAATTTTAAATATAAAAATCACTTCAAAATACCTCAGACTCAGAGTCTCAAATTTGTCTTATGTGTCTACTGCAAAAAAAAAACAAAAAAAAACCTACAGACACATGATGTAAAAATCATATCAAATTGTGTTTTAAAAAAATTGCTTTATGGCAAAAAAGATTTGGAGTCATTGGTAACCCCTATCTGATGTATTTTATTGCAAATTTCTCTTTATTTAAGAGTAAAATGCACTTAATGTTATATTACATAGACATGTGCCTTATCATGACATACCAGTGATGGACCACTATGCTGAACAATTGCAATATTAACCCTTTGAAGTCTAAAAATTAAATATTTTGCCATACATTATGTTTTGTTGTATTAAACCACCTTAAAAAGTTTTTCTCTCAAGTGTTTGGTATAATTTTTTCAGCATTAAGAATATTTTTTATTTTTTTAAATATAAGATACTATATTGATTTAAGTGCTTCCACAACCCACAAATAAGAAAAAAAAAACACCTATTTAATTTCCTAGAGCTCACACTAAATATGTTAAACAGGGTAACAGTGTGTTCATTTGAAATCCACCTGACTTTGGAAGGTCTCACAACTAAAATGGCAGATCAGATCAGTTCTGCTGTCATGAAGACCAAGGAACTGCCCCTGAGAAGAACTTGTTAGGAGCACAAAAGCTGGAGAAGGTAAAAAAAAAGATCAGCAAAGCTTCGAACTTTCCTAGGAGCACTGTGACATCCGTTATACCAAAGTGGAAAATATATGGCATGACCCAGACACTAAGAAAAGAAGGACGATTGTCAGAGAAGTGTCCGAGAGTTCAGCTACAACACTGAAGGGGTTACATAGCTCACTGGCTCAAATAGAAGAACCTGTGCAGACCTCAACAATACCATCAGCTCTTCACCGCTCCAGCCTCTATGGACGAATGGCCAGAAGGAAATCACTTCTGAGAAAGGTCATGTTAAAAACTCTGAGAGCGTTTCGAAACAGATTTTGTGATCTGAGAAGACTAAAGTTGAGCCAGTTGATCTAAAACTAAAGCATAACGTCTGTTGCAGACCAAATACAGCCCAACAGCCAGGTAACATCATTCCTGTGATCGAGCACGGTGGTGGTAGCATCATGCTCTAGGCTTGCTTTCAGTAGCAGAAACTAGAAATCTTGTTGCCATCACAGGTAACTGGGATGGAGCAAAATACAAGCAAAGTGTTGAGGAGAATCTGTTCCAGGCAGCCAGACATCTTCATTTAGGGTGAAAATATATGTTCCAACAGGACAATGAGCCAAAGCACAGGGCAAAATGTAGAAAGGAATGGCGGGAAAATAAGATGTTTTGTGTTTTGGAATGGCCGAGTCAAAGCCCAGACTTAAATCCAATTGAGAATCTCTGGCATGAACAGAAAATTACTGTTCACCAACATTCTCCATTTAATTTTCCAGAGTTGGAGAAGATTTGCATTGAGGAATGGAAGAAAATGCTGAAATAAAAACAAAAGCTCACAGACACACATCTGAAACAACTCAAAGCTGTAATCACTGCAAAAGCACATTTCAGCAACTCAATGAAGCCATTTTTAAAAATTTTTCAAATAAGGCTGAGGAAATCTATATAAATTATTTAATTTTATTACTGTAGAGAGTCACTTCCAAAGGAGCAAGAAAAAAAATCCTATTCAGATATGCTTAAATTTGATGTTGTCATAAAAAGAGCAATAATCACTGGGGGTGAAAACTTTCAGGAGGCACTGTAAAATCTTAAATGAATGAACACATGCTTCCAAATTACCAAACGCTATTAAAAATGGCTTTCAGTCAGTTTTCATAAAATGGTAGGCCATGTTTCTTTAGAATAATAAAAATGATAAAATAGAATAATAAAAATGATAATTAAAGAGCTGGTGTACAGGAGGAGCAGCACGGTGAGAGTGATGGAGACATTGCAGAGGTCTAGGGGACGGACAGAGCTGGTGTACAGGAGGAGCAGCACAATGGAGTGATGGAGACATTGCAGAGGTGTTGGGGACGCTGCTTCTGTCCCTAATGATTAAAAAAAACGGCTCACAGTCGTTAAGCTAAGGCCAAAGTCATCATCACTAACATCACTAATGCTGGCAGTAGCGGTACTAAAAACTCTAGTGCTGTGGAGCAGCAGCAGGACGAGCCACCATCAGTGATTCCCAGTAATAACAGAGTACAGCCGGGTAAGGCCCTGCAGGTAGAAGAGACAGCAGAGTGAGAAAATAATGGGTGTAAGTAAAACTGAGGAGAGCTCAGGTGAGAAACCACAAACAGAAGAGCTCAGTTTTGAGTCAGTGGAGGGTGATGTTATGGCAATGAGTGAGGAGTCTAGTGCTGTGAGTGAAGAGTAGGGCAAGGAAATAGAGGAGTGTTTGAAGAGGAGGAGGAAGAATTGTTCAGGTTGGTCTAAGACATCAGACAGACAGTACAGAACAGACTGTCCAGTCAGCCAAGTGATGTGTACACCCTGACACAAGGGAAAAGGAATATATCTTTAAACAGCTACTTTCCTGATTCAGCTAAGTTCATTAGATCAGTACAGCATGCTAGCAAGACCGAGATCGTAGAGGTGCTTTCACCTAGAAGAGGGTTTAGATTGAGGAAGTATTTTATGGATAGGGTCCTTAGATCAGCCTTATTAACAGCCTGGCAGCATCCACTGTGGCATCGTCTGGCTGCGTTAAATGCATCCACAGGTTTGCTGTCAGAAATCCAGAGAAGGCTGGTAGATTTCTTCTGGTCAGGACATAACTGGCTGAGAGCTGCGGCACTGGATCTCCCAGTGCATGAAGGAGGTCAGGGTTTCATCCACCTGGAGAGCAGACTGACAGCATTTAGGCTCAAAGCTGCACAGAGGCTACTCTCTCACTCAGACACCTGCTGGCAGGAAACAGCATGTGCACTACTGAGACAAGCTGGAGAAATGAGGCTAGACCGATAACTCCTCTTTCTGGAGTGCTCGACGCTGCTACAGGCTACACGTGAAGGGGGTACAGGACCAACACCACAGGTGTGGGAGTCGCTGATCTTCTGCAACCCATTGATAACCCCACAGACTGCATGTTCTACTACTAGTGCTTCACGATTAGTTTAGTTTATTCAAATTAACGTTTTAACACATTTTTCAAATGTGATAATCGAGATTGTACATGTTTACATATACATATTGCAAATTTTATTTTAAACTGAAATGTCCATTTTCAAGCAATACAAATGGAAAAAACTCAGTCTTCATAACTTGATGAATGCAGTCTCCCACAGACCAATGCTCTGCCCCCAAGCAGTCACGCAATTAGACAAAAAAAAAAAAAAAGCACAGCAAGGCAGCACTTCACAGAGTAATGAGCTCGTATCAAAGAAAGGTGGGAACATCACTTCAGTGATATGGAACTGGCACGGATTTGAAAAGTCAGATGTTGAACAAATTCACGTAAAGTGTAAATTGTCCCGAAGGTCAGTTGCAACTAAAATGCGCAGCACGACACAAACACCCGGTGCAATGGGAGCAACGTGTGAAACAAAGGGATGAAAATACAAGCTGTATACTGTATACTAAATACTGTATACTAAATACAAGCTGTATACTGTATACTAAATACTGTATACTAAATACAAGCTGTAAACAGTTCAACTAGCAACATTGTCCTGAGCTGCGTCTCAAATCAAAAACTCTGACCTTACATTCTAAAGCATTTAATAATCTCGAAAATCCAGAAGAATGGTGCATAAAACAGGATGTGGGTAAGTTTGAAAGCTACGGGAAAGCTTGTAAAATTTAAACACTAACTGTAATAGGAAACCTGGTTACTTTTATTACTCAATAACGGTCTTGTTTCAATCTTGTCAGCATCAGGGCAAGTATACAAAGAATCAATGAATTTGGCAGTTTTTGCAAGATGACAATGCAGCCATGATGACTCAACTGGAGGTGGAAGTGCAGCAGAAAACAGAGAGTCTGGAAAACAAAATAGAAAAATATAACTGCAAGCAGCGATCTGAGGGGTCCAAGCACTCCTCAGAAATAGCGCCCCCAGTGGCCAGTTCTTGCCAAGACACATAGATCAATAAAGAGACCATAGATGAACATAATCATCAAGTGTTGTGATGATAGCTCAATGCTAGTTGTGCGAAATGCCTGCTAAAATCAGATTGGCTGAAAGCCGCCATGTTTTTGAAGAAATTTAGTGATGATATAAAAATCCAGTTACAGATTAGCCGATTGATGCAGCGCACAAAATTTCAGCTCAATTGGACTTTTGATTTCTGAAAAAAAAAAAAAAAACTATTTGGATAAATTACAGCTAACTGAGCAAACGAGCTCTGCTTCTTTAGACTTGATTGCTGTGCGATGACCATATTGTTTATAAATGTCATATTTATATATAAATCATATTTTTGATTATTATTGAGGATTACACTCTCCTGAGTAGTTTAATATAAATAATGTGAAGCTTGGGCAAAAATCCTAAAGACTAGTTTGCAAAAGTATGTTTTGCATATTATGCAAATTATCATAAATTTCTGTGGGCTTGGCTAAATGGTCCTTTCAAGCTAAAAAAAAAATAATAATAATAATCAATTTCACTGTGCACTTTATTTTCCAGTAGATGTGCTTGGTTTTGCGTGTACAAACAAAAATATTTCAGTTCCAGGTTGTAACACTACAAAATGTGGAAAAGTTTAAGGGGGTAAATACTTATGCAAGGTGCTGTAATATACTGTAATGCAATCTGAAACAGTCATGGTTATCAGCTCTCACTGATCAGCATTGTTCCTAAAGAGCAATCACTGACCACCATTGTTCCCAACAACCAATCACTGATCAGCATTGCTCCTAAAGACCAATCACTGACCACCAATGTTCCTAAAGACCAATCACTGATCAACATTGCTCCTAAAGACCAATCACTGACCACCATTGTTCCTAAAGACCAATCACTGACCACCAATGTTCCTAAAGACCAATCACTGATCAACATTGCTCCTAAAGACCAATCACTGACCACCATTGTTCCTAAAGACCAATCACTGACCACCAATGTTCCTAAAGACCAATCACTGATCAACATTGTTCCTAAAGACCAATCACTGACCACCGTTGTTCCTAAAGACCAATCACTGATCAACATTGTTCCTGAAGACCAATCACTGACCACCGTTGTTCCTAAAGACCAATCACTGATCAGCATTGCTACTAAAGACCAATCACTGATCACCGTTGTTCCTAAAGACCAATCACTGATCAGCATTGTTCCTAAAGACCAATCACTGATCACCGTTGTTCCTAAAGACCAATCACTGATCAGCATTGCTACTAAAGACCAATCACTGATCACTTTTGTTCCTAAAGACCAATCACTGACCACCATTGTTCCAAACAGCCAATCACTGTGTTTATTTCCCGACTCATGACCACTGCTTCATTTAGTCTGTGTTCCTGAGAGAAATTACAGAATTTTGTAAATATGTAAATAGTTTCTTTGAGGTGGCATACCAAAAGATGATGTCTTTCTATAGGGAATATGTTATAATAATAATAATAATAATAATAATAATAATAATAATAATATCACAGTGGGGCTGAATTCTAAAATCAGAATCCAGCTGTGACATAAATCACAAGGTTTCCATAGTAACATTCTGTACACAGGGACTCGTATGGCTGATGCTCCACATAAACTGTGTTGTTGTCTAAAAAAAAAATCACAAAAATCACATCTATAGTGTGAAAAATAATAATTAAAAGATTCGTTAATGAATTAAACAGTGTCATGGCTGGGACATCGCTGTGGCGTGAGCGGAATAAGACACTTCCGACTGTGCTGTTATATGAAAATAACGCACTTCGGGGTGTAGTAGCACTCCGCCTGCGTGTCATCCCGCATCAGTCCCAGCGTACGAATCATTTTCGTCCAACAGCACGGTCTGTCGTTTGTTATTTTCTGTTCTGATAAACCTCTATTCCGGTTTATTCTGCTCTGTTCTAGTCACATGACGTCATTTGATATGCAAATGAGCATTCAATGATTATACAAATGAATCTATGACGTCACCTGGCGAAGTATTGCGACTTTTGTTTGTTTGTTTGTTTGTTTTTCTGCGCGTGCGTCAGCTCTTTTCTCCTGCACAGAGTAACCAGTACTGCTTAAAGCGTCTTGGCTCCGCCCCTCTTCCGATCGACTCTCTCTCCAGCAGCAGGATCGATTACTCAGGCCTGAGTGCGGTGGAGAATGGAAGTGAGCGCACGCGATGTCGCTGTTTAAAGCCGCTTTTATAAATCTGTGAAGTTAGAGAGGAGAGATTTGTGGCTTGTGCGGTGTTTGGAGCGCGTGTCTGCGGCTGGATGCGCGCGGGGTTCCGGGTTACAAGGCAGATGCTGGGCAGATGAGCGGCAGCAGCAGCAGCAGCAGCAGCAAGACTCACAATAACAGGCGGCCTTTCTGCAGAAGGTACAGAAGCTGGAAGGAGCGACAATACAACGCGCCGTGTGTGTGTGTGTGTGTGTGTGTGTGTGTGTGTGTTATATTGAGATGTTTAGGGTGGTGTGTGTGTGTGTGTGTGTGTTTTATATTGAGATGTTTAGGGCGGTGTGTGTGTGTGTGTGTTACACTGAGATGTTTAGGGCGGTGTGTGTGTGTGTTACACTGAGATGTTTAGGGCGGTGTGTGTGTGTGTTACACTGAGATGTTTAGGGCGGTGTGTATGTGTTACATGGAGATGTGTAGGGTTGTGTTTGTGTGTGTTACATGGAGATGTTTAGGGCAGTGTGTGTGTGTTACATGGAGATGTGTAGGGCGGTGTGTGTGTGTGTTACATGGAGATGTTTAGGGCGGTGTGTGTGTGTGTTACATGGAGATGTGTAGGGTGGTGTGTGTGTGTTACATGGAGATGTGTAGGGTGGTGTGTGTGTTACATGGAGATGTGTAGGGTGGTGTGTGTGTGTTACATGGAGATGTGTAGGGTGGTGTGTGTGTGTGTTACATGGAGATGTGTAGGGTGGTGTGTGTGTGTGTGTGTTTTGGTGGCTTTAAAGCTGGTTTTGTCTGCAGTGTGTGATCAAACCTTTTGTGTGTGTGTGTGTGTGTTTTCCTTTAACATCTATAAGGTTTAATTAGAGGACGTTGCTGTCTGATACTGTATCAGTGTCAGTGTTGCTTCCTGTTGGAGATATAGTGCACTACATTTCAAGGGCTTTACTGACAATTGTCCTCTTATTATAAAGAACACTGCTGTCTAATGATTGGGGTGTGTGTGTGTGTGTGTGTGTGTGTGTGTGTGTGTGTGTGTGTGTGTGTGTATCCCACAGCCCTGTGCTCCAGCATGTAGACGCCTCTTCCTGTAGTCTTCGCCAATGAAAATGGAGGAGACGGCCCTGTCCGGCATGGACAACAGCAAAATGGAGGTGTGTGTGTTACACCCACATGCTATGCCGTACATTTCATAATGCACACACTCGAACGCCGGCGTCCACTGGCTGCCGAAGAGCTTACACACCTGCAGACGATACGCGGCTCTGATTATACCGTCATTAAGAGAGCTGAAAGAGTTAACGTTACATTATACCAGTATAGATAACGACACTCTGCCTGCAATGTAATTTAATACGGATATTAAACGATTCGATTCCGTATGTTGCCGTGTTTCCTTTTGAAACAGGAAGTCATGGTAAAGTGTTTGAATGACGCAACTCTTTATAGCGTTCGAGACATGCCACACCCCCACTGAATCTAAACAAACCCGACACTAGCTTAGTACTGAACTAGCTAAATATAATTATATTTGAACTAGCTAAATAATAATTAATGAGATTTTTTTTTTTTGGAGAAGTCCTGACGGTCTAGAAAAAGGATGAAACGGCGATGTTGAAACTGGCATTGAACAACCCCAGGTTAGTTAAAAACTCCTCTGAAAAGTCACACAAGTGGTTTTGTGGCTTTTCGGAGGAATGTATTACCAAGTTGGGGCTCCCACACCAACCTTTTATTCTCTACCAAGCGATGGTTGGAAAACGAAAACACACCAACCAAAAACACACCAACAAACCATTGCTAACGAGCTGCGACTGTAGAGCTAGACACGCCCCTGGGGGCGGGACATACATGTTCATCCACGGCGGCTCTCGTTAAAGTCTTGACTGTTCTCATGTCAAGTTTGTTTAGATTGGAAGGGGGTGTGGCATATCTCAAACGCTATTGGCTGTTTAAGCACTTCAGCGCACCGTCCCTCTGACTTCCTGCTTCTTATGGAAATAGGTCAACGTTTATGACATCACACATCTACCAGACTTTTCCTACTCCTGTTATTGAAACACGCTTCAGTGGTTATGACGAACTGTACAATGTTGTGTGTGTTACTGCAGGGCATTGCTCAGGAGATCCTCTCCGATCTGGTGGAGGACGCATGTCTGGGGCTTTGCTTCGAAGTTCACCGGGCCGTCAAGCAAGGCTACTTCTTCCTGGACGACACGGACCAGGAGAGCATGAAGGACTTCGGTACTGGCCGATAAATCGATAAATAAATCCGTAAAAGTGATGCGTGGGATAGAAGGCGGTGAAATTCCTGAGTCATTTTGGAATAATTAAAAGATGCGCAGAAATAGAGAGTGAAAATTACTACAAAACATTTCTCAGTAGGTTCTTAGTGCTCGAGAACCCAGCGATGCCACCGTTTACGATTTAGCCGTAGTACGTACGACGTTTTACTCGTTGCTATGCCGATACAGGAAACACTACACTTTTTTTTATCTTATGGTGCGTGTGGTCCGACGTTCCTTCAGTTCCCCACTCACCCACCGGTTTTGCCGTATAGTGTCATATACGAACTCTCAAATGTATAAATGCGTATAGAGACATTACGAAGAAAAATTAAGCTTGGAATGAAAGTAGCAGAGATCGTTAATGCATCTGGTGAGTGTACATAGCTATTACAGCTAGATTTGCGTCGCTAATCTAAGAATGAAGCTAGTACGAATGCTAGCACATAAAGTAAAACGTGTTTAAATAGTTAGCTCTGGGTTATACATACATACAAAAAAAAAAATTTTTTTAAACGCTGGACAGGCCACACCCACATGTACAGGTGACAGCAGTGTTAGTCGCTACATGATCACAGGAGACAAATTACTAGTGCGTTGAATTGCTTGCTAGTGTGAATGCAGGCTTCTTGACTTTAAGTGAACTTGGACCGCTAAATTCACTAACCTAATTATTAACCAAGGTTCCCACCACACTGTTGCCTTTGTTTTCTTCTGTTTTTCTGTTTCTGGGAAAATCCCAGAAGAGGTAAGAGATTTTTATTTCCTGTGTGACAGAAATCGTGGACCAGCCCGGAGTGGACATCTTCGGCCAGGTGTATAACCAGTGGAAGAATAAGGAGTGTGTGTGTCCCAACTGCAGCCGGAGCATCGCCGCCTCGCGCTTCGCCCCTCACCTGGAGAAGTGCCTGGGCATGGGTCGCAACAGCAGCCGCATCGCCAACCGCAGGTGCCCCGACACGCCGCACGAGGCACTTATTGAACAGAATGGGTGGTTTTGTTTGTTTGTGTGTTTGTTTGCGTGTTTGTTTGTTTGGCACACTAGCTAGCTTTGTTTGGGATGCGGCAGCATCAGCAGCTACATCACCAATCTCAGGACAGAATCTTCTAGATTTAAAAGCCTGAAAGGATTTCCGGTAAACGAGTATAGGATTTTTAATAAAGCCTAATCACTTTTTTTTTTTTTTTTTTTTTACAAAATGATTTTATTTATTTATTTTTTACAATTTTTGAAAAATTTTTAGATGTTTTCTTTATTTTTGTCGGAATTTCTAATTAGTTTAGGGGCACAGCATCAGCTACGTCATTGGCTACATTTACATGCACATCAAATTGCGTTTAAGGTCTATATCCGGGTTGCAGCCAGATTCCGAATACGATGTTTATACGCGTCCAGGCTTCGGAATATTCCTGTATACATGGTTCGGTTGTTGTAAGTAAGCCTGAGTTGCTATTTCTAAATACCGAGCCTTCAGCTACGCATCTGTTAGCACCCACAGTTCCTTGCAGGATGAGCACGCACATATGTCTCCTTTCAGTGGATTCTCTGAATAAGGTGTTTACATTCGACAAATTTCCGATTAAAACAGGCATATTGTGAAGACGGGAATCGGAATTTGGGGAATCAGGATATTGCCTTAATCTGAATCAGATTGTGGCGTTTACATGCATGCCTCAAACCTAATCAGAATATCACCAAATTCCGATTAATATTGGAATATTGATGTGCATGTAAACGTGAACACACAAGAGGATATGATTATTCAACAGAAAAATTCATTCTTTCATTTAATTTATTCAATTCCAAGATTAGTTTGGGTTATATTGGGCTAAATCTCTAACGTAAGGTCAGAATTGTATGGTTATAAAGGTAAAAAAAAAAAAATTAGAACTTTTAAATTAAAGTAAATTATAGAATTTTTTAGAGAGAGATCATCAAAGATTTGTTTGTTTGTTTATTTTGTATTTATTTCTTTATTTGTTAATATCAGAATCTAATCACATTAATCTAAAATTAGTGTGCAACAAAATTAGCATTGGTTACAACAAAACTGGTTATTGAATTTCAAAAATTAAATAATGTGTCAAAAAAATAATGTAATCGTTTATTTATTAGGTTTTTTTTTTTTCACACCTCATTTCACACCTCAGGTCAGGATGTGTTCCCAAAACAAAAAAAAAGCATTTAGTATATGGCAATTAATTGTAAAAATTGAAATAATAGAATTTTTTGTAGTTTTTTTATGTACTTTTTTTTATGTAGACGGTGACCTTTTCGAACTATATAAATCTGCCATTTTTTTCCCCCTCAAACCTTTTTTTTTTTTTTTCTTTTTTAAACTATCGACCAATCAGGTTGCAAGTTGTGGGTCCAGTGAGAAAAACAAACATGGTGGGCAAACGTGCTGGTGAAAAACGAGGAGATTTACGATGTGTAACTACAAATAACGTGTTGCGCCCCCTAGTGGCACAGCAGAAAAACGTTTTTTTCATCTGCAGATTGTGAGTTCGAATCACAATGATGGCAAGGGAATAAAACTCGGCCGTGTTCTCTGGGTGGGAGGGGCTTACGCTTATCTCCTGTTATCCCCCGCTATCGGAAAATTAGCAAACAGAATCTGCCGCTTTTCCTGACTGGCTTCCCTGCTGGAGTGAGTGATCTGAACGTCACTCAAGCTGAACACTACCATTGATTTTCTTTTCCTGAAACGGAGTGCGAGTGATTCGCAGGACAGCTTGCTGGCTAGGGGCAGCGATATTGAGGCACGTTTCTCACATCTCCTCTCCTCCTCCACTCAGGATAGCCAGCGGCAACAACACCAACAAATCCGAGAGCGATCAGGAGGACAACGACGACGTTAACGACAACGACTGGTCCTATGGGGCAGAAAAGAAAGGTGAGTGTAACGTTATTAGCTTGTTTATTGAATCATTTCGAATTTGATTAGTATATAAGAAAACCTGGAAGCTGGCTTATAGATAAAAGTTTATAAGCTAAACACTGTAAATTTGGGTTTTGTTTAAGCACTTAGACCAGCTTTCTAGGTCAAGATAACGTTTAAATTTTTTTTTTTAAACTTTATTGACAATACCTTAGCCAGCTAGCTTTATTTAATGACTAGCTAGCATTTTATTTATCGTGAACATATTTGCTAGCTAGCTTTGCGTACAATTTCCCAATGTTTCACGATGCTCCTGAAGAAAGAAGGGATTAAAGTTTCCTTTAAACGAAATGAATCCTTTCGGGAAATTAGTTTAAAATGTTTGGATTTGGGCGTTTTTGCGTTTGACGAAACGATCTCGAGTTTCATTTCCCCTAAAACTCTTATTTTGCATTGCAGCCAAGAAGAGAAAGGCAGATAAGGTATTTGTACATTCTTTGAAACCTCCTGCTCTATCGGTAAGTTTTCTTTCCGCTGTTACGCCCATACTTTCTCGAATCGTAGACAAGATTTTGGCTTTTCTAGCATTTTTTTTTTTTCTAGTGTGCCGTGTATGACGTCATCATTCGACTCTATAGTATCCTTTGTAATATTTTTCTCTTTATAGAAAATTGAGATCTAAAAGAAAAGGAATATTGCAAGTTGTTTTTTTTTTTTTTCTTTCCTCCACAGAATCCAAATTCGCCGAGACGATCCAAATCACTAAAACACAAAAACAGTAAGTATCTGTAGCTTTACTGAACTGTAGCTACTGAAGACGGGCAACGTGACAATATCGATATCATGATGAATTACAACGAAGGTTTTGAATTTTTTGCGAACGCTTAGTGGAATTGTTGACGTGGTGAAGTTTTCTGTAAGGAGATCATTAACATCTCCACACGTGCTGAGGTTTCTCTGTAACATGATCGGCGGCGGGTTATTTTTTTTTTTTTGTCTTGTCTTGAGGTGAGGGAACGACTGTTTATAGCTGCTATAACGTAAGCGAGAACAGGAACTAACTTGTTTCAAAGACGCGTCAATCCTTAATAAATACAAAAAAAAAAACTTATTTAAATGTATATACTGTTGGTTTTTTTTTTATAGCTGAGATTATACTCGGAGATTAGTTGTTTCTATGGAAACGCGTAACGTCTTTTAGGTGAAACGATGAACTACGATGTTAGTAACATCAGGATTTAACTTTATTTACGTAAGTAAAATATTTAGGAGTGTAATTAGTTGGGGTTTTTTTTTTTTTTTTAAGTTTTATTTGTATGTAACGTGACATCACATGCTGTCGAGTCGTAAGTTTCGGAAAATTCAGAATTCCCAAAGTTCAACACCGCTCTCTACACATTTAAAACTCATAATTATCGTAATTCTGACGAGATTTAAACAGGCTATTTAGTAATATTTTTCCAATTAAAAAAAAATATATTCCGTAGTTTCTACATTCTGTCCAGCTATAGCTATATTGTATATTGCAAAAACATCTTCACATATTGTGATACAGACCTTGTGATGATAACAACCATTGCAGTATTGGCTGCTTCGCTATAATTAAGTAAATAATATTTAGCGTTTACATTTTTAGCTTTGACCAGAGTAATAATTCAGAGTCAATTGTATCTATCTTATCTGTTTATTGGGATTTTCTTTGAAAGCCAAAGATCTGTCTTCGTCCTTCAGCTTCGCTGGATCCTAAGCAGCGCCCGGAGTGAAGTTGTTGCTAGGAGACCGGTTTCCACAGCAACGTCGTCAAGAGCTACCCACAATGCTATGTGGTTCACCATAAGGACGCAGCGAGGAGCTAATCAGCATCGATTCTTCATTCAGTTTACACAACTGTTCTGTCGTGTTTGTTTTTTTTTTGTTTTGTTTTTCTTTCTTTTCTGGAACATTTGCACAATAAATCAGTGTCCTTGTGTCGATCGTGTAGCTGCGACCCTCAGCGGGACGTAAACGTGACGTAAACGAAACAGTTCAGGGAGGACGGGAAGGACACCAAGCAGGCAGAAGTAGCCGACTGAAGAGTTGCTGATGTACTCCTGCTGGAGAAGAGGCGTGATCAAAATCCATCTTAATGCTGCTTATTTCACTTTTTTGGGGTTTTAATCACATTTTTTTGTGCAGAACCAAGATTCAGAAAGACTGAACTATACATTGTGCTTGGACTATGAGCAATTATGATCATGTTATTCTCCCAGAAACTGGACTATTATGGACTATATCTGGCAACTTGAAACACATACATATTCCTCTTTCGAGAACAAATGAATGAATTCTCACGTTTCTCTGATTTTTTTTTTTTTTTCTTTTTTTTTCCTCCCCCTCCCTTCCCCTCATCTCTGTGTAATCGATGTTTACAGTGTAAAGGAATTATGTGTCTTGGCTGTGTTGTATCTGTACACATATTTGACTCGTTGGGGAAAATGCTGCTATACTGGCCATGAGCCACATGCTTACAGGCATGTCACACACCTAATAAACACGACTCAATACGCTGTGTGTGTGTGTGTGTGTGTCTTATGGCCGTTTGGTGATGGCTCAGATGGACTCGGGTGTGAAAATGAGCCGAAATATTTTGAGGTACAGTGTTATTTTTCTGAGAAGGGTACTAGAATTGTCGTCTGGAAAAATAAAGTAGATCCGGTCAAAAAACCTAATCACAATCTGAAATCAGTGCGCCTGATCCAGCGTAACCATGACAACAGCCATTGGCTAAATCAGGGCAAGGAAGCGGCCTTTTTTTTTTTTTTTTTTTTTCATAGCGCTCACAATGAAAACGCTCTTCCTATTTCACTTTTGAATAGTAAAAATGCTAAATTTAACTTTCATTCGCTGTCTGTTTACCCTGAGCTAATAAATTTAATAAATGTAGATATACTTTTAAGTTTTGTACTTTTTAAGTTTTAAAAATATGCTAGCCTACAGTAGCAGCTATAGCATGTGGGTGTGAGGGGCTAGAAAGTAAGTTACTTAAAGTTAGTTAATAACTCGGGTTGGTAATTTAATCTCTTTCAGTTATCACTAATAAAACATAGAAAAATGTTTTATGCCAAACAAACTTGGTCACTTAACATTTCAGTCTCTTCAGTGAGTCATGTGAATCATTTGATTCAAGAAGAGTCGACTCCTTCGGCTCCCAAACGGCTCATTTTTTTCTAAACCGGAAAAAGTTTGCGATAAAGTGACCACTGATTTTTGCTCTTTCCCTAAAAAAAAAAAATAATAATAAAACATAGAAACCATAAAATCTTCTTTCTAATTAACAAAGTAATTTCACTTTGCGTTGCATTTTAAAAAATCAGTTTAAATAATTGTAAGAGTCAGCACCGGGATGTGTGTTTCCTAATTCAGCATTTCTGCATTAATGTATTGTGCTGTTTGTGTTTTATTAGGAAGGTTATCCTTTGTTTGGATAGTTATGTGCTGTAGTGAAACCCGACGTAAGTCTAATCAGTTCAGTTTGTAAACAGATAGCCGCTGTCAAAATCATCATCAAAACAGAGAAGAGCGCTTACACACTTTGTACAGATGACGGCACACAAAGTCTTAAAATGTTTAAATGACCTAAAAAAAAAACCAAGAAATGCAGTCGACAGAACCAGAACTGAAGGGAGCGATTAGCGATGTTAGCGTGAACAGAGATCAGTGCAGTAAAGAGACTTGGGTATAATAGTACAAGTCAGAATTTCACCATGTGAAGGGTTTTCCCATTCCAACACACATTTATTCACTCCTTTCCATCAAATGTTGATCTCAGATGGGAACTACACTTTCATTGGGCACATACACCATGACACTGTAAGTTACACCATGGGTTACTATAGGTCATAGCTTCTCAAACTTGAGGTGCGGATGGGGTCACATTCGGTTTTACCAACTGTTATATATGATCTAGTTCTATGCATAAAAACTTGTATTTTTTAAAAAAACTATCAAATTATAGTTATTCAAATCTGACAACTGTACTTTTGGTACGCTGCAGTGCGCCGCACAATCCCAGTCCTCTCATTCGATACAGAGCGCCTGCAGTCGTGTTCTCTTACACACACATTTTTTGATTCATAAAAGCATTGTGAAATGTGTGTATAGAAAAACCCACGTGTACGCTTTCCTTCTTGGATGCAGAACAATTAAATGTACAATATGTTTGTGCGTGTTGTATGTGTTTTAGGGTAATCTACTGTGATTACTGTAAAACACGGTAATTCATTGTACATCATGATCCAGAGAATTTTACTTCCCGTGAAACTGATGTTATTTGGTCCTCTCATGAACCTTGGTTATGATTACGGTCCTCTAATGACAGGGGAATGATGTCAGGATGGCTTTTTCGAACCATCCCTATACATTTCCCAGTATGAAGCCAGTTTTGGGGGAGGGCGCGGTGGCTTAGTGGTTAGCATGCACCTCTAGGGTTAGGGGCTCGATACCTGCCTTTGCCCTCTGTGCATGGAGTTTGCATGTTCTCCTTGTGTTTTGGGGGCTTCCTCTGGGTACTCTGGTTTCCTCCCTCAGTCCAAAGACATGTTGTTTGGCATCTCTAAATTGTCTGTAGTGAGTGAATGGGTGTGTGTTTGTGTGCGATTGTGCCCCAAGTCCCCTGGGATAGGCTCCAGGCTCCCTGCAACCCTGTGCTAATACTATTAATAATAGACTATTTATCAATAGTATGTCCCTTAATATAAAAAAAAAACAGTGTATTACACTTTTTAGCCTGCAGCTTATATTAAGCTTGTGGCTTAGTATTATATACAGAACAGAAACCTGAGTGTTTAAACTAGTTTTTGTTCTAATATGAAGGATAAAATGTGTTTTGAGCGTCTCATAGTCTTTCTCCACATCACTGCATCATTTGTAGCGCCAACCAATAAAAGGGGAGCACTGTTTGGGTCGCAATAACCACGTACTATTAAAAAAAAATTTGTAGTATACAATTTCTGTATATTATATATATATATATATAGAGAGAGAGAGAGAGAGAGAGAGAGAACACAGCCATTGTTTCATTAAGAATCGATTCACGTAATCAAAAGATTCGAGTCACTTAAATGAATCATTAGTTCATCAGTTCAGGGAAGGGTTATAGCCACGCCCCCCACCCCCCACCCCCCACCCCCCCGCTCGCGCTCCGCTAGTGCGCCGCCATTGGTCGAAACTCTTAAAAACGGCTGTTACGAACCAACCATTGCGACAGAAAGTAGGGGGGAGGCGGTTTGACAAGACACTTCATGGAAAGAAGAGATGACACTCAGAGATCGCGGAGTGCTTTCGAAATCAGAGAAGTAGCTCGATTTTTGTAAATACTCGGGCGACTTCTGCTTTTCAGTCGCAGAGTTCTGTGAAAATGGCGTCCAGAGCGGCGTTCCCTGCTACCCCGGGCGCCCCGGTGATGAATCCCGGGATGAACTCTCCCGGCCACCCGCGGATGGCAGCGATGAATCCGGCCTACCGAGCAATGCCGAACCCGGCTAACCAGTATCCGGTAAACGCCTGTGTTATCGCTTTATTATCATACACTGTTTGTGGGGTTTTTTTTTTTTTTTTTGGTTTTTTTTTGGGGGGTGGGGGTGGTTGTCATTAACGTCATTCTCCATTTTGTTCTTCAACTTAGTGCTTTTGTTTAGGAAGTAGAGTTAAGTTCCTGAGTTAGGATTGCTAAGCTAAATCGCTAACGCTACACACTGGTTAACCTAACAACGTAAAAGTCATTAAACAGTAATATATTTCACAGCTCTGAATCCGTGCTGGTGATTTACCGACGCTGGAGTCGGTGTGAAATACACAAACTGACTTTTTTTTTTTTTTTTTTTTTACTCGCTCCTCTGCAAGTGTTCGCCCCAACTTCCGCATTTAAGAGGATTTAAGGCTGAATCCAAAAGCGGCTCCGTGCTCCCTTCACTAGTGCACTACATAACTGTGAACTGCCGCTTCCTGCACCCTTCCTAGTGCCCTACATGTCCAGAAAGGGAGCTGTTTGGAACACGGCCTCGTAATGTGGCACATTGGAGAACAATGCCTTGATTGAATATGGAGCACATTACAGCATAAGGATTTTTTAAAATTATTTTAAATATATAAAACGACATAAGGGATGAAATTTTACATTGTTTTTGAGTTAATTAGAATTAAACCTCGTCCATGTGCTCAGTTTTTTTTTTTTTTTTTTTTTTTTTTTTTTGGCATCGTGTCATAACCGTTGGGTCACGTGGTATGAAGAAAAAAAAAACCGGATCAAAACAACAGTCACAACAACAGCAGCAGCCCTGGAGTCTAACTTGATTTAGGGCAAATATTTACATTTATGCAGCTTTTTTTCACTTCAGACGTAGTCAAATGTAATGGACTTGCCTTAATTTTACATTTTCAATTCTACACTGCTAACAAATAATAGGATCTAGTGGCCACCAGTTAGCATCATGCAGAAATAATCAGCACATCCCCATAATGTGCTTTTTTTTTTTTTTTTTTTTTTTTTTTTTTTTTTTAAATTTTTTTTTTTTTTTTTTTTTTTTTTTTTTTTTTTTTTT
>CM075014.1:1935563-1946070 GCA_037576675.1 Pangasius sanitwongsei | reverse complement strand
GGGCTACAAAAACATTTGTTGGGTTTTTTTCGTGTTCCCCCAAAAATTGTTTTGCCAAAAAAAAAAATTAATTTAACCATTTTTTTTTTTTTTTTTTTTTTTTTTTTTTTTTTTTTTCCCTAAACTGATTAAATTCTGTGAATTTCTTTCTGGAATAATGGAATTGAACACAGGACCTTAAACATTCCCACGTCCCGTGAATCATCTTTCCGGATATCACACAGGAACGACCGGGAAGAGAAGATGTATTAAAGAAATAGTTTGAAATATTAAAAGAGATGGTTTAAAAAGATGGATCTGTCTTGGACAGGGTTTTTTTTTTTTTTGTGTGTGTTTGTTTTTTTTGGTTAACGATTGCTCTCCTAAGCCCCGTCTCTGAGAAGTGTGAAGGTATTGTAGCAGAAAGCTGGAAGTGATGAAAAAATTCGCCTCAGAGCTCTAGCGCAAAGAGCAAAAGAAACAAATTTCCGACACCAAATATGACTTGGCTGAAGGAGTCCATTTGTAATATTGTCGCTATGGCGATAATTACAGCCTCTTAGTGTTTGGCTGTAACCGCGGTGTTATGAGACGGTTCTGAATATGCGAAATGTCAAGCCAAGAGCTCCGAGTTACTCAGCCGCTGAGCTCGTGAGATCGGGACTGGTTTTCATTAAGAAGTCATTTGGTCCGACTCAGTGGCGCTGCTATGGTGTGTGTGTGTGTGTGTGTGTGATTCAGCTGATGACGGACACTGCCGGGAACCCGGAGGAGGAGAGGAGGAGTGAGTTCTACCAGGCTCCCTGGATCCAGGAGGCCGTGGGCCGCTACGTATTCACCAAGGTACGTGTTCTGACGTTGATAATTTCTTTCTGATGTAGCCATAGCTACTAATATACCCTTAAACTTAGGAAATAGGAATTGGACATCTTAGGCATGATTCTTTGATTCTAAACTAATAAAGCGTAAATTTTAAAATTAAAGATGCGGTCTGTAAAGTTTAAAAGGGTTCCTGGACCTGTAATAATCATATTATCTCAAAGATACCCGAGAAAACCTGCGCTTCACAAAAGCACCGTGCTGTGGAATGCACAGGTTTCTTAGTTTCAAGCGGCTGTTTAGATTTTTCCGGGCCAGATATTAGCCCTTCCCTGTACTCCAGCTCCACCTCTTTTCCTTAAAAGGCAAGTCATGCGCTGTTTCAGCAGAGGGTGTGAAGAATTACAAACAGCTCCTTTAAACATGTTTTCAATCAAACAGTCAACAAAAGTATGGCGTGAGAAACCGCAAAACATAAACTCGTCTGTCCCGAAGGCGTTCCCATTTCAGTGACCTGTCAAGTGCTCACACTGGAGACTCCTTCCATAAATAAATATATAAACTTCTCTCTGGCGGTTCTCAGGTCCAGCAGAGGAGACAGGAGCTGGAGCAGGTGCTCGGTATCCGCCTCACCTAAAGCCCAGAGGAAACGTTTTGGATGGAGGCGTCGAATTCGAGATGCTGCAAGTCTTCATATTTTGCATCTTTTTTTCTTTTTCTTTTTTTTTTTTGCTTAAAATCTGACGTGAGATTTCCTTAGGTCATGGATTTGTCGCGATTGTAATTTTGTTTCATGTATGAAATCTTTTTTTTTTTTTTCTTATTGTTCAAATCCTAGTGTGTATTTGCCTTTTGTTTGGTATTGCATACCCAGTTTGGACCGTGTGTGTGTGTGTGTGTGTGTGTGTGTGGTGATTTTGTTTCCAACAAGTTTCTAAGCCATAACTGCCTTGTTTCTTATTTTTGCCAATGAGATAAAATGGAAAGGTGGAGTTTTATACAGGTGTCTCTGATTTAGGAGACTTAACCCAAAATGTAGTGTTTACAGTGTGTATGTGTGTGTGTGTGTGTGTGTGTGTGTGTGTGTGTGTGTGTGTGTGTGTGCGCGTGTCTTGCATCACTGTGCCAGACATAACAGTGAGAGAACACAGACGTGTGTTTATAAACAGCAGGTAGGAGTGTAAGCCATTTTGAAGTGATGTAAGATGGCCTTAAATGTAAAGAGGAAGTCTGAGTCCTGTTCTCCGGACGTTGCTTAACACATCCGAGATCAGATGACGTTCCAGATTAATTCATCCTGATCATTCCAATCAGAGAGCTGGATTTTGCCCCGGCGCTCCCTCGTAAGAGCACTAGGCAGATCGAGACTTGAAACTTGATCAGCGATTGGATAAAGAAAACGGTACTGAAACCCGGAGAGGACATTTAAAAGTTTTCTTTTTTTTTTTTTTTTTTTCTTCTTATGCACAGTCTTTTAGTTTCACTGTGGTACTAAACCAGAGTCAGGAAATCAGCTACTTTTATTTGAGCTCTGTTTGCTATGTCAAGTTTGAAATTAATACAATTGTTCCCACATCTTGGTTCATTTTTGCTCGCGTTAATAAAGTGCGCATCGTACGATGATGCTGTAGATGGCAGTGGAAATGCAGTGCCTCACCCCCCACGAACTTTTCCACATTACATCGCGTGAAAACCCGGAAATGAAATGGACTTAATTAGGATTATGTGTCATAACTCTACGCAAAATAATCATAATATTGAAGGGGGGTGGGACCAAAATAGTTTGCATAATATTCTACAAAATAAAAATTGTTGCCCTTTTGTTTGGATTCATCCTCTTGCCCTCAGCCATGACCCGTTTCTCGGTCCCTGCTCGTGAAAAGCATCCCCACAACATGATGCTACCACCACCATGCTTCGTGGTGTTCTCAGGGTGATGAGCAGTGTTGCATTTCCTCACAAAATGTTGTGTGAAGTTTAGGAATATTTTTATACCCAAAAATACCTAAACCCTTGATATTTTCCAGAATTTTGTCCTGGAGCTATTTATCAGATATTTTAATTGCACACAAAGTTCCCCCAGGACTAATTTGGGGGTTTTACAGCAAGTTGGGTGAAAAGAAAAATTTTCACAACTTTTACAGTTTTTTTTTTTGTTTGTTTGTTTGTTTGTTTGTTTTTTTACTTGGGCTATTTTGTGTAAATCCATAACACATCATCCCAGATGAATCCATTTCAGTTCTACATAACGTGGAAAAGTTCAAAGGAGGCGGGGGTGAAAACTTACGCACAACACTGTATACCATACAAAGCTAACGTCCATCCATAGCGCAGACTTGAGCACTCCGTCTAAGCTGTATTCTCGTTCATGTGAACCAAAGCGTGGAAATGATGAATGAAAGTTTATTAAAATTTAATGTTGTTTACGTTTACTACGCTTCTCCTGAGCAGGGTTGAGCTTACCAGCTTGTTGCCTTGGTAACAAGCGACAACAGCGCTTCTCGCCAATATTAAAGCCATACTGCTTGTTTAGTTCAAGTGTATTTGCTCTGGTTTCAGCTTCTTACATTCCGTATATAAAAGTTTCCACTCAGGAGGAGAGATGATCATATGAACATGGACACTTAAAGGGACGATTTGGGCTAAAATCAAATTTCCACATTTATTTTAAACGCAAGTTGATCAGCTGAGACATTTTTCCTGAAATTGACAAATTTCCTGTTTCCAGTCATTCGCATCATGCAAAAATGTTAGTGATTTGTTTTTTTTTGCTATGAAATTCCCTGATGTTGAACTAGCGAACTATTTAGTTTATGTAGGTAATATTTATCTCCTCCAACTAAATATCTAGCTAGCTAGATATTTAGTTATTTTTATATTCATCTAGTCTAAAGGTACAAGGAGATAAAATAATCTACATGGCTATCTATATTTAGCTAACGCGCACACACACAACGATCCTTAATTAGCTAATTTAATAACAGTATGTACTAATTAAATTATTTCAGTGGGTGATATGGCAAAAATGATCACGTTACTTGAATGCGTTTTTACGTTACGCAATATATAATATCAATATATAATTTTGCTAAAAATTTCAACAACAAAAAATAAAACTACAGGTTGAGAGATTTTTGTCCAGTGTTTCTAAAACATTTACGTATTTCACGTAAGCTTTCTTTAAGCTTTAGGGGAAAATAGTTTGTAATAGTGTTCAGTTAGCGAGTAACAAATAAGCACCGAAACGTGACGAGAGCGACGATACACAGCCGCAGGAAGTGATCCTTTGACTGACGATGTAAACAAACAACCACGTTTACTCAAAATACTGCGTCCTGCAGTTGAAATTTGATCCTTCCTGCTATATCTTGTAATGAATTTAGTTGGTACTTGTCTCCAAACGATAAACAAACTAGTCACGTAAACCACAAAAACGTAAATATGTAGTGCAAACGCCATGTACGCTTGTAGTTTATCTCTTGTTGCCACGTCCGACCGCTGTCGTCGTTGCTTGTGGGCGTGGCCTGTCCAGTGTCTTTTTATTTCGTTCCGATGAGAAATCTTCGTAGCTATATATAGCTGCTAAAGGTAACTAATTAGTTACACATTCTGGCTGATCGCTGACGTTTGAGCTGCGTGGAAAATGTGTGTAAATTTGAATTTTGCCCTGAAAGATCCCTATAATTTCATAACGGCTATTATTATTATGATTATTGTTAGTAATGATGATAATAATAATAAGTTTTTTTGTTTTACAGGTGTTTTTAAACCCTGGCCTGTGACTTTATTACAGTTAGTATAACTTCCTGTATTAAACGTGCCATTGTTTTTAAGATGATGTACTCTTTTTTTTCTTTTTTATAACCTGTTGAATGAAAAAAAATTTGATTTTTATATGACAAAAAGAGCATGTTCTATTTTGTAGTTTTTGACTTGTGATCTTCTGTACTTTTTATACTTTTTACAGCTCTCTTGTATTTTTTTTTTTCTTTTGTACAATAAAATGTTCAGCCCTTACAAAGGCATCAGTGCTCTTCCTTTGCCATTTGTGGATCATTTTGAAGTGAAGGCATCGTATCTGGCCAGCTCCTGCAATACAGTAAAAAACTGTGCTACACAGGAGAGAAAACACACACACACACACACACACACACACACACACACACACACACACTCCTCACTACATGGATCATCTTGAGTGGTGCTGGAGACGCTGCTGTCTGGCCAGTCCTGCTGATCCGGAGTTACTCCTCTCTCAGTGTCAGCTTACAGTTTCCTGGTGTTTACTCAGAACAGGCCTCGATGAGCTCGCATCATTCCTCAGCACTGCGGAGCATTCAGTTAAAGTTCACCACAGTCTACAGACACTAATCAGGATAGTGATCAACAGCCATCCTTTAAATAAATACATATAAAAACACTCAAAATGATTTTAACTGCGTTCTGTAATAATCGACGTCTTATAAAGTCCCAGTGAAATGGCGTGAATTGATTCTGTATGCTGATGTGGTTCCTTTTGAAACAGGAAGTCAGTGCGATGTCATGTTGTAGTGCAGGAATGATTTACACCACAGCCAAGTGTTTGAGACACACACACACACACACACACACACACACACAAATACAAGTCTAGCTATGTATGGATAAAAGCGAGGATTTTTAGGGAGAGACGGACAGAAACGCACTGACCAGCGATGTTTACCGCTAACAAGCTGCTACTGTACAGCAAGACACACCTGGGGGCGGGACATATACGAGATCGATATAGAGAGAGCATTTAATTGGACAAACGCAAGACTAGTACAGGATGAGTCATCAAAAAATTAGAACGTTTTCCTGGAACTATAAAATCAAATTTAAAATATTATTCTACCGTATTGTTATCTTAAAACTAATTTGCATTTTTTTTATTTATTTACTTACTAAAATTAAAACAAATACGTTTTAAAAGTCTCTAATATTAATTAATATATTCATTAATTATTAACTTTTACCTATTATTTACTATATATATATATATATATATATATATATACGTTTTATATATTTTATATATTTATTTTTAAGACGTTTTATATATTTATTTTTAAGAAGAAAAGGAAAAATCGAATACAGCAACGACAGAGACCGGAAATACGTAATAATCCAGCGGAAGTTGTCATTCGTTTTCAAGATGGCGCTAGACGGAGTCGATCATGTAAGTTGCGATTCCTTCAAATGAAACAAATCGCAGTTTCGTTGTACTAATGTATGTGGTACTTTGCATTATATCTACCTAAAAGACATTTCGCTAGATATCCGGTGTTGTGTAGCGAAAGGAGAAAAGTCGGAATTTTATATTTTTATATTTTAAACATTTTCTTTAAATGGATTTTCTTTAAATAGAGTTCAGTTTGCTGTCTCATTGTTATTGCTAGCGGTTCTTTTCCCACTTGTATTCTGACATGTCCCGCCTTCTCTACTAGGATTGGATAGTTTATGATGTGGTTTTCTCTGATTGGCCAGCTACATTTGTGCATGACCTAAATGGCCAATCCTAGCCCAGGAGGCGGGACTTGTTATAATACGGGTAGGAAGGATAGAATGATTAGCTTGCTAACGTAAGAAAAATGCTAGTGGTGAGTGTCGGCGTTCAGTTTGTTGTTTTTAATTTCTGATGTATGTCTTTTGGAGGAGGAAAGAATTCATGGTCATAATTTGTTATTGTAGTTTTATAAATGTAGTTGTATTGTTATTGTTAGCTTTAACGTTAGCGCTGTTTTATGTAGCTAGGTTAGCTAGCTGGAGCTTAGAGAGTCTCACGCTTGATAATATGCAGAACGAGTCGTTGATTGATTCATTTTCTTTCTTGCTCTCTTGCTCTGTATTTCTCTCAGATGGAGTTGGAGGACAGTAAAGGAGGCACAGGTCTCCGGCAGTATTATCTGTCTAAAATCGAGGAGTTACAGGTAAGACTCGCGGTGTGTCATTCTCGAACGTGTCGACTCCTTTGAGTCGGATCTTTTCTGTGAATCGTATTTATTTTATTTTTCCTGTTTTTTTTTTTATTTTAGTTTTCCTGTTTTTCTACTTTTGTTGTAAATGTATGCAATTCCCTTCCTGTTGTAGTGTAAGTGATTCAAAATGCTTCCGTTTTTAACATCTGAGCTTTGCTTTGCCTGGAATGTTTGAAAGAGTCGGCTCGTCTTGGTGAGCCGAGCCAAATGATCTGACTCACTGAAAAGAGCCGGAACTCCCAGCACTATCACTGTGTCCTTGTTTGAATTCTAGCTGCTCTCATTAGTTTGAGATTAAGTGATATTCATTACACAAACCCTTGATGGGCTATGGGGTTGATTTGAGTTGATTTTGCTGAATTAAAAGATTCGCTCGTGCAAATCTTCAGTATGCAGTGTTTTACTGTAAAGTTTTACTCTTTACGTTGTCTTATTCTTTCTCTTTTACTCGAAACCTACTGCAGCTTCCAGGAAAACGTGCACATTTTATAGTACGAGAAAGTTTAACAGTTCTTGAATCATGAATCTTGAAATCTTTCTGTTTTTTTTTTTTTGTCTGTAGCTGACTGTGAACGAGAAGAGCCAGAACCTTCGGCGTCTGCAGGCCCAGAGAAACGAGCTTAATGCTAAAGGTAGAACCTATGAATGTTTGTGTCTTTACTCATCTGATTACTTTACTCAGTCCATCGTGTTTGATTAAAGTGCGTACCGTTCTATTGGGTAGAAGATTAGATTATCAGATCGATATTGAATAAGATCGTATGTGTAGTTCCCCGCTGCAGTGTAACATTATTAACACACAGCTAGTTTCTGGTTGATATGAATTTTTTTTTTTTACATCTTCGTGCAGTGCGTCTGCTTCGCGAGGAGCTGCAGCTGCTGCAGGAACAGGGCTCGTATGTGGGCGAGGTGGTCCGAGCCATGGACAAGAAGAAAGTGCTGGTGAAGGTGAGTTACACGCCATAGTTCACTGAGCTAATGAGACACAGTGCCAACAAAACGAGTTGGACCACCGATTCATGGTCACAATTATTTATTTATTTAATTTTACAAATGGGAGTATACATAAGCCGAGTTATTGAAATGATGCCTCTGATGTCACCACTGACATCAGCCAGGTTTTTTTTTTTTTTTTAGGGTAAAATCTGTAACGGAACCATTGTTGCCCCATGTGATGCAGTATTGTGAATATTTTTGAGCTGTATTTTTCCTCATGTGTCTGTAGGTTCACCCTGAGGGGAAGTTTGTGGTGGACGTGGACAAGAACATCGACATTAATGACGTGAGTGTTATGGATTGATCGAGTTGCTCTGTGGTCGGTCCATGTTTTTGCGATGATATGGCGTATGAAATGTGAACCGTTCCTGTAGGTGACCCCGAACTGCCGGGTAGCGCTGCGTAACGACAGCTACACACTGCACAAGATCCTCCCCAACAAGGTGGACCCTCTGGTGTCGCTCATGATGGTGGAGAAGGTACTGTAAGTTCTTCTCTGTGTGTTTGTGTGCTTGAGAGAGAGAGAGATGTATAAAAACGTTTTTCTGTCTAACCTGTAGGTGCCTGACTCTACCTATGAGATGATCGGTGGTCTGGACAAGCAGATCAAAGAGATCAAGGAGGTGATCGAGCTGCCCGTCAAGCACCCGGAGCTCTTCGAGGCCCTCGGGATCGCACAGCCGAAGGTGGGCGGGGCCAAAAACCCACTACTCAGTTTCCCACAAATCACAAAATCAGCGTCTGAAGTTTTCATCAGACTGAAATAACGTTTTGCTCTCTCGGGGTGACCTGTAGGGGGTGCTGCTGTACGGACCTCCTGGCACCGGGAAGACGCTGCTGGCCCGAGCCGTGGCTCATCACACCGACTGCACCTTCATCCGCGTCTCCGGCTCCGAACTTGTGCAGAAGTTCATCGGAGAGGGTGAGGACAAATCGGTGTGCTAGATGTAACAAGCACAGGAAGTGTAGCAGCGACTTGCATCCTGTTCACCTCCAGTTGTGTAGAGGGGTTTCCTCCCTAAAGTAGCATTCCAGCGTAAAATTGGTGTTAATTGTCATTAAAGTGCATGTAAGTGTGTTTATTGGGTTAGATCCGATAATTAGATTTTTACTAACTTCATTATTCTTACAACTCTGTGAACCCATTAGTCTCCAGATTTTGAAGGCAATTTCGTTATAGTTATTTGCCGGGGATCCTTGCGAGCAAACAACCCGCTATTCGCTAATTCCACTTTACCATATCCTGATCTGTTACTATGTATAGTATTTACTGTAAATAATTATGATATAATTAGAATAATAATATATTAGACATCAGTGGGATGTTCTTTCCCTATATCTGTGTCTTTTACGGCTTTTTACAGGCGCACGAATGGTGCGTGAGCTATTCGTGATGGCGCGTGAGCATGCGCCCTCCATCATCTTCATGGACGAGATCGACTCCATCGGCTCCTCGCGTCTCGAGGGAGGCTCCGGTGGAGACAGTGAGGTGCAGCGCACCATGCTGGAGCTCCTCAACCAGCTCGACGGCTTCGAGGCCACCAAGAACATCAAGGTACACGAGGAATAAGACCCATCACTGAGACTTTCAGACGTGACCGTGACTAGTTAAGAAGCTGTCGGATGTTCGGGTGATGTAGTGTGCTACGTTAAAAATGTAATAATTATTAAGACTTTTTTTTTTTTTTTTGGTCTCTTGCAGGTCATCATGGCCACTAACCGCATAGACATCCTCGACTCGGCTCTGCTCCGGCCTGGCCGCATCGACCGGAAGATCGAGTTCCCACCTCCCAATGAGGAGGTCTTGTGATATTATCATAAACAGCGAATAGATGCTTGGCTGATGGTTATTGTCACAGTGTGTATAGCAGTAAAATGGCACAGCGCTCACTGTCCTCTTCCTTGACAGGCCCGTCTGGACATCCTGAAGATCCACTCACGCAAAATGAATCTGACACGTGGCATCAACCTGCGCAAAATCGCCGAGCTCATGCCAGGGGCATCAGGTGCTGAGGTTAAGGTAAGGTCAGCAGTAAGACTGGAAAATACAGCAATATGAAAGTGGTACCAAGAGTATGATCAGTTCTTTTATAACAGTGACCATCTGCATTGTTTCTTAAAATAATGAGTAGCTAAAAAAAACTACAGCTAATGAAGCAATGCTTGGATAAGACTTCTAAATATTCATCATTAGTATATAATCCTCTTGACCAAAATGACTTGCTATTGCTTGTGGCTCCATCCTAAACTTGACCATGAGAACTGGCCTCTTCCTGCAGCTCCATCCTAAACTTTACCACCGCCTGTGACTCAGTTAAAGATTTGACCATGATGACTGGCCCCTACTTGTGACTCCGTCCCATCTGTTACCATAACAACTGACCTCGCCGTCATCCTAAACCCGACCAAGATGACTGGCCACTTCATGTGGTTTTGTCCTAAATTTGATCATGATGTCTGGCTGGTGCTCGTGGTTCCTTCCTAAACGTGACCTTGACAACTGGCCTTGTCCTTTGACCCAGTGTGAACCCTGACCTTGACAACTGGCCTTGTCCTTTCACCCAGTGTGAACCCTGACCTTGACAACTCGCCCTGTCCTTTGACCCAGTGTGAACCCTGACCTTGACAACTCGCCCTGTCCTTTCACCCAGTGTGAACCCTGACCTTGACAACTCGCCCTGTCCTTTGACCCAGTGTGAACCCTGACCTTGACAACT
>CM075014.1:1918140-1935515 GCA_037576675.1 Pangasius sanitwongsei | reverse complement strand
TGTCCTTTGACCCAGTGTGAACCCTGACCTTGACAACTGGCCTTGTCCTTTGACCCAGTGTGAACCCTGACCTTGACAACTGGCCTTGTCCTTTGACCCAGTGTGAACCCTGACCTTGACAACTGGCCTTGTCCTTTGACCCAGTGTGAATCCTGACCTTGACAACTCGCCCTGTCCTTTGACCCAGTGTGAACCCTGACCTTGACAGCTGGCCTTGTCCTTTCACCCAGTGTGAACCCTGACCTTGACAGCTGGCCATTGATTTTGGCAATTGATCACTTTTTGAAACACTTGGGATTAACATAGCAAAAGCCCTTAAAATGCCATTACAGAAAATAAAATAAAAAGTTCAAAAGATGGCAGAAACTAGCATCAGTGTCTTGCTCCCTACTTTTTGCAATGTACCAGTGAATTGACTTTTTGCCACCACACATCACGTGTCATTGCTCAATTCTTTCACGTAGGGCGTTTGTACAGAAGCCGGCATGTACGCCCTGCGAGAGAGGAGGGTCCACGTCACCCAGGAAGATTTCGAGATGGCTGTCGCAAAGGTAAGTTCACTTTCATTTGTAGGCTAGAAAAAAAAAAACGTTAAATAGTTTAGTACATTTTAGTGGATCTTGGTGGATTTCTAAAGGCTGCTTGACAAATTGCAGTATTCTGCATGATATAAAAGTTCTGTAGTAACCATTAATTTTTTGGTCATCTTCTACATACATAGAATTAAACTATAATTGCATTCTTCTTCGTTAACAGGTGATGCAGAAGGATAGCGAGAAGAACATGTCTATCAAGAAGCTCTGGAAGTAGAGCCTTTATCGCCAGCGCCTTGTAACCTCAACTGTATTGTTTTTTTTTTGTTTTTTTTTCTTCTTTGGTTTATAACTGTGCCCTGAATTTATTTTAAATAAATGGTGTCTCCTGTTCAGAATTATGCCTCCTCTCTTTTATAAGATGCATCACACAAGTAATTTATTTATTTATATTCCACTGCAGACAAAGTGAGAATTTAATCCTAGCATGTACTGAGCAGATGAGGACGTTGCTGAGATGAAGGACCTTCATGAACTTCATGAGATTTGAACTCATGACCTTCTGGTCATGGTGTTAAGGTAGAATTTAAAACCTGTTCCCGGATATGGTCTTACAGATAAGATAATGGATAAGACAAGACCTTTGGTGTAGAAAGCTGTTGTAAACTGAGATACACGCAAAAAAAAAAACATTTCAGACATTGTTTTGTCATCTTTCTGAGCTGTACATTTGAGGCCAAAAGTTCACACGCACATTGGCTGGAGACTTTCATAGTCGATTTGACTCGTGTTAGTATTTGGTGGCATTGCCTTTTAATTGCGTAACCTGAATCTAAGTCTTGGGGTAGCCTTCAACAAGCCTCTCATTATTTTCAGATCCGATGCACCGTCGTCAGGTTTGTGGGCCTCTTTGCTCAGACACATTTTTTTCCGGTTCAGTCCACAAATTTCCTATGGGATTTAGGTCAAGTGCACCAGTTCCTTTTCCAGCAAAACAACAACACGATGCTGCCACCCCCGTGCTTCACAGTGCTGATCATTTTGGCCTCCAAAATGGCTAGGTCTTCGTCCTAGTGTTCACGTTCAAACTTTAGTCTTGCACCACAGCCTTTCAGGTCATGGTGATGTAGAACCCTCTTAATGGTAGATGTTCATATTTGGTATCAGATGCCTCCAACATGATCACCAGTTTCTTTGATGGTGTTCTGGGGTTCAGTTGAACCTTTTGAACCAAAGTTTGTTACTTCCATCAATTTCTGAAGTGAGGTGAACAAAGTAAATTCCCTAGCTGACTTGCTGAATGAAATGTATGGTAACACGAAATGAGGCCTGATTTGCCTTTCTTTGGATCTGCCATTTTCGTTTGCTTTTCGTTCTCCTGTTTCAAATGAATAGCTTGGTCCAGATGTTCTGATTTCTCAGAACCTCATCTATAGGCTCCTCAAGATTTAATGCCATCAGTCATGATCTCAGCCTGATGTTCCTGATGTTTCAAATCGATCACAAGGGCCCACAAAACGTTTGCCATGTTCTCCTTAAAGACGTTGTTTCACTGTGGAGATTCGGCAAGACATAAAAATAAGCAATTATGCAAGCTGAAACTTCATGGAATCCCGAGTCATCATCCCTTGACAGTTTTCCTGAAAGCAGCAGGAACAGTAGTTACACAATAGTTTGCAGGAAGTGATGCCCCCCCCCCCCCAAAAAAAGTCTATTTAATGGAAGCTACCTGGTGGTATAGAAACTTAATATAAATAATAATAATAATAATAATACAATATAGCTGATAGAAACATAGCTAGTGACAGATAAAAAAAAATCTTTATTTTTTTATTTATTGTTTATTTGATTAACAAAATTTGAATAATAGGATAGAATTTCCATATTTGTTCAGAATCTTTTTTTTTTTTTTTCAGTTTTCATAATTACAGTTAGAATTTTAAAAATGCTCTTTTCCTATTTCCTTTTTGTAATGAACATCGCACATAGTTTAATAAATGGCATAATTTTTCTATATTTGTTTTAAAATCAAAATTAGAATAAATTTTGATGTATTTCTTTTTATTTCCTAAATTCCTAAACATTCATTTATTGTTAATTCTTTTAATTGTTGTTTTTTCATCATTAGTTACGAATTTATTTTTGACATTTACTTTTAAAAAAAAAATACCTAATCATTTTAGAAAAGTTAAAATTCTTTGTATTAAATATTAGTTCATTAATTCATTAAGACATTAAACATTTTATATCCGTGAACAATTCAGTAATCTTTTTTAATAGGGAAAAAAAAGTGCGCTTTTGTGTAATTAAAATGAAACAGAAGAAACAGAATCTGTTTTTAATCATTTACTACCCTGGTCTCGTTTCAGGGCTTTCTGTTATTGTTGACTTATTGCTGGAGTGAAAACAAGCTTCCTTATAATTATTAACCCATCGTAACGGCCTTGAGTGTATGTGCTCTTAAGGAGCGTTGTTTTGTCATTCCTGCTGCAAGTCATCGTCATGTCCAGCACGTCGTCTGCGGCTCCTTCAGCTTTTTCCAGCAGTAAAGGTTTGTTACGTCAGCGATCTGCTCAAAGTCCTCGTGTGCCGTTTCATCGCCACACTGGGACACCGTAAGTGCAGCCTGAAGAGCTTCTTCAAACACATTTCAACTTCATTGTGATTCACTGTAAGTATAAGATTCAGTATTCAGTTTATTATATTGACACGTTTGTGCTTTTAGCTATTAGTGTCAGTTCCTAGGGACCTCGTGCACTGGAGTTAGTTTATGTTTACAGTGAACCTTACGCCATGATTACGGTTAAGATTACACTGTAACTGTCTAGGAGAAGGTAGCTGTGAAACGATTTTGCATCCGAACCATCTGAAAGAAGGGATTTCTGTATATTTTGTGTGTAAAACATTTACAGTAGAATTATAGGCATTAAGAATTATTATAAGCAACAAACTCTAAGTGTTATTTTTAGCAGGGCTTTTTTTGGAAAGACTTGACAGCTTGTCATGTCGTCTCCTTCCTTTCTCTTGACACACCTCAAAACTGAGTGCAGTAGCTTCTACTGAGTAAAACGTCATCGTAGACGCGGAGGTGCCAATACTAACGATTGTTCCGAAGCTGTTGGACTTTCACACAGCAGCAGATTCCTGGATTTAATTTGTATAGCTTTGTATAGCTAACTGAACTTTAAACAATTTGTTTTTAAAGCTTTGTGGCTTTCTTTTTTTTCTTTTCTTTTTTTTTTTTTTCTTTCCATAGACCAGCAGCAGGAATAATGGAAATGGATTACTACTATATAAAGTAAGTTGAACCCTTTTATTAATGTCTTAAATGCTTAAAAATTCTGGACATAATTGGTTTTTTTTTAAATTATAGGTAGACTAAACATTCATTTAAAAGGCATTTCATAACTTTATAAATTTATAAGTAGTTAGATTTACTTGTGTGTGTGGTGTTTTTATGACTGACTGCATTGCTAGCAATTAGCATCTTTATTTAATAATAATAATAATAATAATAATAATAATAATAATAAAGCATATTAGAGGATTAGGTGATTTTAAATCTTAAATTGGGTAACATTTACAGTAAACGTTATAGCCTGCAGTTACCGCAAAGACCAAAAACACAGAAGATATGTTGCAAAATATAAAATAAAAATAAATAATTTAATTTTAAAAAAATGGAATTACAGCGAAAATCAGCTTCATCCATAAAATAACAGCCGGAGCCCACACTGGTCATGTACCGTTACACAATAAGTCAAAATTATACTTGAGTAAAAGTTAAAAAGTATCCATACGCTCTCATATGCTTTTTTTTTCCCCCCCTCATGCCTGCAAATTTACAGCAATCAGTCCGACTCGCTTTGCGTAAAACGTTAGCTAGAAAAGCTCTAAAAGGTTAGCGGCGCTAGGGTTCATAATTATTAAATTATTATTAAATTAAATTTTTCCATTTTTTTTAAAAATGAATTTTATTTTAAATTAATGTAACTTTAATGCATAGGTTCTGAACTTTGGGATTGCAGAGGATTTTTTTTTTTTTACCAACCTTTATTACGGAGTTCTGAGCAGAAAAAAATTGATTTATGGAATATTTTTAAAATAATAATTAAATAATCCAACAATAATTGAATTATATAATAATTTATATTATATATATATAAAATATAACATATATAATATTGTATAATTTATTATATAATTCAGTTTGGAGTGCACGATTTCATTCCACGTTAATCAAAGTGGTGGTGTTGGTTCACGTGGGAGCAGTTCAGTTCGGCGAGCACTGAGACACGCTTCGGGGCTACCCACCTTGCGCTCGGTTTTAATGAGCTCGTATCCGTCTACATCAGAATGCCAGGAGTAAAAGAAGCGTGTTTTTTTTTTTTTTTTTTATAGAAATGTAATTGAGTAAGAGTATTGTATTCAGGTTATGCATAGTAACAGTTGTAGTAGCATAGTTCCGGTGCAGATTAGCGCTGGATTTGATCCGAGATCAAGCTGACTGAGTTTTAAACCGATTTTCCGAAACCATGCGTAAAGTGTATAATGCAAGGTTTCTTTCCCACAACGCACAGGATCTTCTTATCGCCACTCCTGGGCTTCTCCATCGCTTTGCTCGCGATGAAATGCTGCTGTAAGCGCCAGTGCTTCGGCCGTTCCAGCACGAGCGAGCTGCAGCACCGTAACACCTCCATCTACGTCATTCCCATTCCTGTTAACGACGACAACTTCGACGAAGCGTCGCTGTCGTCTGTGGCGGCGTTCGCACCCCCTGCATACGACTCCGTCATCCCCGTCATCCCTCCACCACCGTATTCAGAGGTAAAGTCCTACCTTACACATCAGGGGGGTTTGGAAAACAGAGCCTAGATCATTTCAAATAACTGTCTAGAGTCTTTTTTTTTTTCACTTTCTTCAAATCAACTGTTTTGTTTTTTTAAAGGAACTGCTAATGTGCTATCACTAATGTGCTAAGTTAGCATGATGTGGTGTAACTAGTCAACATTATAGCGTGTACTAAGACTACTTACAAAGTCAACATTTTCCCATCAAAATGAAAGCTAAAAGCAGCGTTTCACCCAGAATGCAACATGGCTATCACTCCTTGCGATCTAGTGTTAGCACAGTGCACTTCAAACTAGTTACAGTGCATCCGGAAAGTATTCACAGCGCCTCACTTTTTCCACATTTTGTTATGTTACAGCCTTTTTCCAAAATGGATTAAATTCATCATTTTCCTCAAAATTCTACAACGTGAAAGAAGTTTGTTTGAAATCTTTGCAAATTTATTAAAAATAAAAAATGGAAAAAAATCACATGTACATAAGAATTCACAGCCTTTGCTCAATACTTTGTTGAAGCACCTTTGGCAGCAGTTACAGCCTCAAGTCTTTTTGAGTATGATGCTACAAGTTTGGCACACCTATTTTTGGGCAGTTTCTCTCATTCTTCTTTGCAGGACCTCTCAAGCTCCATCAGGTTGGATGGGGAGCATCGGTGCACAGCCATTTTCAGATCTCTCCAGAGATGTTCATTCGGGTTCAAGTCTGGGCTTTGGCTGGGCCACTCAAGGACATTCACAGAGTTGTCCCGTAGCCACTCCTTTGTTATCTTGGCTGTGTGCATAGGGTCGTTGTCCTGTTGGAAGATGAACCTTCGCCCCAGTCTGAGGTCCAGAGCGCTCTGGAGCAGGTTTTCATCAAGGATATCTCTGTACATTGCTGCATTCATCTTTCCCTCGATCCCGACTAGTCTCCCAGTTCCTGCCACTGAAAAACATCCCCACAGCATGATGCTGCCACCACCATGCTTCACTGTAGGGATGGTATTGGTCAGGTGATGATCGGTGCCTGGTTTCCTCCAGACATGACGCTTGCTATTCAAGCCAAAGAGTTCAATCTTTGTTTTATTAGACCAGAGAATTTTGTTTCTCATGGTCTGAGAGTCCTTCAAATGCCTTTTGGCAAACTCCAGGCGGGCTGTCACGTGCCTTTTACTGAGGAGCGGCTTCAGTCTGGCCGCTCTACCATACAGGCCTGATTGATGGAGTGCTGCAGAGATGGTTGTTCTTCTGGAAGGATCTCCTCTCTCCACAGAGAAATGCTGGAGCTCTGTCAGAGTGACCATCGGGTTCTTGGTCACTTCCTTGACTAAGGCCCTTTTCCCCCGATCGCTCAGTTTGGCCTGGCGGCCCGCTCTAGGAAGAGTCCTGGTGGTTCCAAACAACTTCTGTTTACGGATGATGGAGGCCACTGTGCTCATTGGGAACTTCAATGCTGCAGAAGTTTTTCTGTACCCTTCCCCAGATCTGTGCCTCGATACAATCTTTTCTCGGAGGTCTACAAACAATTCCTTGGACTTCATGGCTTGGTTTGTGCTCTGACATGCACTGTTAACTGTGGGACCTTATATAGACAGGTGTGTGCCTTTCCAAATCATGTCCAATCAACTGAATTTACCACAGGTGGACTCCAATCAAGTTGTAGAAACATCTCAAGGATGATCAGTGGAAACAGGATGCTCCTGAGCTCAATTTTGAGTGTCATGGCAAAGGCTGTGAATACTTATGTACATGTGATTTTTGCAAAGATTGCAAATAAACTTCTTTCACATTGTCATTATGGGGTATTGTTTGTAGAATTTTGAGGAAAATAATGAATTTAATCGATTTAGGAAAAAGGCTGTAACATAACAAAATGTGGAAAAAGTGAGGCGCTGTGAATACTTTCCGGATGCACTGTATAAGCTAATTATAACATTAATGGTGTCCAACAACGCTAAAGCTAAAACATTAAGCTAAAACTAGCTAAAACTAGCTAAAGATAAAACTAGCTAAAACTAGCTCTTAGCTAGTTACTAGTCGCAGCAGTTAGCACCAGAGAGTGGCTATGAGGAAAGGCGGAGCCAAAAAAACCCCCAGAAATATTAATTATTTTGAAAAAGCCAATGCTGAGTTAACGGTCCAATCACACACACACGTTATTCAACAAGTGTAACATTGTAGCAACCCGATTTGTTACTTGTTCTTACGCATTTTTGTACAATACTGCTTATGTTAATTCTTACACATGTTCTTACAATACTGCTTATGCTATCTCTTATGCATTTTTGTATAATACTGTTTATGCTAATTCTTATGCATTTTTGTACAATACTGCTTATGGTAATACTTACGTATTTTCGTACAATATTGGTTATGCTAATTCTTACATATTTTCATATAATACTGCTTATGCTAATTCTTACGTATTTTTGTACAATACTGCTTATGCTAATTCTTACGTATTTTTGTACAATACTGCTTATGCTAATTCTTACGTATTTTTATACTATACTGCTTATATTCATTCGTACACGTTTTCATACTATATTGCTTATGTTTTATGTTTTTTTTTTTACGTTTTCCTATAATGTTGTTTGTAATGCTAATTCTTATTGCTAAAATATTCATGATATTAGCTTTTCTTTGTTTGTTTGTTTGTTTAAAGGGAGCCATGATGAGGATCATGGATGTTTTCTGTTTGTTTTGCAGCGGAAAATAAGCGGTCCTGACGAGGAGCCACCAGCGTACACTGAGATCGTGGAGGAGCCGCCATTTATTTGCATTTTACCTCCACAGACACAACAAACGTAATGGACACTGAACGCAAACCGAGTGCGCAAAAGCCAGGACCAACTCCAGGATAGACAGATTTGTAGCTATTATCTGTTGATAGCGTGAGAAGTTTACAATTACTATAAAATGGCCTGATGATCTACAGTCCTTGTGTGCAGTACAATGGAGAGGAGTGTGTCCCGTCTCTGTCTGTGTGTGTGTGTGTGTGTGTGTGTATGTGTGTGTGTGTGTGTGTGTAGTTACACTATAAAAAAAATTGCCAATGCACTTTATAGCTGTTATGAATAAAAGGAGATTGTAATGACTGACTGGAGATTACTGACTGACGAAGAGGTCGTGGGCGGAGTCGTGGGCGGAGTCGTGGGCGGAGTCTGAGATGGCGCAGGGCGGAACTCGGTCTGGTTGAAGGCAGCAGGTCGTCAGTGTGAGCTCGTGGACTGTAACTCTTTATAAAACAGTGAATTTTGTAAACATTTTGAAGATGAGGACTTTCTTAGACAACTTTCCTGGAGAAATCGACTTTCTGTACAATTAAGGAATCAAAAAATTATTTATTTGTTTATTTATTTATGTATCTTTCTTTCTGTTTCTTTTATTGCTTGTTTTTCTTTTTCACTTCTTTTTTTCTCTTTCTTTTTGTTTCATTCTTTCTTCCACTGTTCATTTCTTTGTTCTCACTGGTTTTGTATCTTTCTTTCACACTTTCTTTCACTATTGTCTTTTCCTTTATTTCTTTCATTCTTTCTTTCACTGTTTGTTTTTGACCCTTTCTTTATTTCACTCTTTCTTTCTTCCTTTCTATTTCTTTTATTGCTTAATTTCCTTTCCTTCTTTCACTGCTTGTTATTCTTTCTTTTTGTTTGTTTCATTCTTTCTCACCGTTCATTTCTTTTTTTCTCTCAGTTTTTGTATCTTTCTTTCACTATTTCCTTTATTTCTTTCATTCTTTCTTTCACTGTTTGTTTTTCTTTATTTATTTCACTTTCTTTCTTTCTTTCCTTCCTTCCTTATTTCTTTTCTGTCTTTCACTGTTTATTTCTTTTATTGCTTAATTTCTTTTTCACTTCTTTCTTTCTTTCCTTCTTTCACTGCTTGTTTTTTTTCTTTTTGTTTGTTTCATTCTTTCTTTCACTGTTCATTTCTTTTTTTCTCTCACTGTTTTTGTCTTTCTTTCACACTTTCACTATTGTTTCTGTCTTTTCCTTTATTTCTTTCATTCTTTCTTTCACTTTGTTTTTCTTTCTTTCTTTCTTTCTTTCACTGTTTATTTCTTTCTTTCTAATTCTTCCTTTCCTTCCTTCTTTAACTTTTTCTTTCTTTCTTTCACTTTCCCTTCACTTTCTCTATTTCTTTGTTCTGTTTCTTTTTTACCTTTGCTTTCACTGTTTCTTTCTTACTCTCTCTCTCTTTCTTGCTTTCTCTTTTTATTTGTCCCTTTCACCGACTCGCTTTCTTTCTTTTTTTTTTTTTGCAAGCATGCTGTGTTTGCTTCAGGAAGTGCCTCTCCAGTAAACCGTGTTAAATTTCGTTACCATGTGACACACACACACACACACGTCTCTCTTTCACTCCCAGATGAATCAGACGCGAGTCGTTTCGGGGTTTGATTATCAGGTTTATTAGCCTCACGACTGGCTCAGTGATTAGTGAGAGCTGATTACAGCCGAATCCGAACCAAACTTCGACCGGGTTCTTTGAGGAGCGTCTCTACGTGACAGGACATTTATTGCTGCCTTATTTCCAGGACACTGTCTTTATAGTATGAGCGCGTAATTATTTACAGGAGCTTTAAAGCACAACATGGACAGGAACGTCTCCCTCGTTCTCTTACTCCATCGCCGTAAACGAATATAAACGAACAGCTACGGGTCACACAGCGTCTGTACAAATATACAGCGTTCACTACTCACATACACACGGCTGTTCGGGCTTCGTTAACCGAGCACAGCTTCCAAACACACACACACACACACACACGGAGCGTAAAAAAACTCCATCTCAGCTCCATCGCTGCTGTATAAATTTTAGAGGAATGGTTTTTATTTACTGTAAAATAGAGAACTTAAAATAGAGAGACTCGCTCACGTGAGGTTTCTTGTTGGATCGCATCGAACGTCTCTGGGCTCGGATTTTTGTGCAGGTGATATATAAGCATAATTAAATGGAGCAATGCTAATTTAAAACGATGCAAAGTTTCTCCTCTTATTATAGTCACTTTATTCCAGAAAAGGTGACCAAGCATGGCAGGTGACTGTTCGTTGTCTACGTGAGATTTTCTCCTTTCTGTGTAAACAAACTATGACGCATTACGGTGACGAGATCCAAGCGATTGGCTCGAATGATTCCGGTCTGGTGAGTGTATATAGCTAGTGTGTGTAGCTAGCTAGCTAGCGTTGCTAATCTGACCACTACACGCCCACAGGAACACATTATCGGTTCCTCCACAGTTCCAAACGTTAAACAAGCGCACAGCTAACTGCAGGGATTCAGCTGTAACAAACACCACCACCACGTAAGTGGCTGCTAACAGTGACTCAGACAGTTCATGGGTCATGACTAGCTTTTAAAAGCCTTACATCTAATAAACATGTCCAGATATTATTCTCATAACCCATAATGAAACATCTCACTAGCCCACGTGTGTTGGATATGTTAGATTTTGGAAAATTAATTTCCTCTGTCTACGTTTTTTTTTTTACTCCCCCCAACACTAATTTTTCTCCTCATTTTTAAGGCGCAGTTTAATTTCATCATAGCATTATTGCCAAAATATTCAAAGTCTGTGCTGTTTGTATTTTTATCATCTTATTGAATTGAATTATAATGCATTAATTAGTACTTAATTAATCTGGCCTACACTTCTAATCTTTATCCTTATCTTCTCCTGCCTCAAAATCACTCCATTCATCATTAAAGATCTAATCACATCCCCGACACTATTTTTCTCACCTTTACAAATACAGAGCAATGACACAGTTACAGCATCATGTAAATATCTTGGTTAGTATACCAATTTATTCGTTTTTTTTTTTCTTCCCACTTTGACTTAAATGTAATGATTAATCATAAAAAACATTCTGAAATAAAATAAACGAATCATTTTGGTAGCATTACTCCATCAATAATATTAAAATAAGAAAAAAAGTGGTATAAAACAACAATGAACAAGCCTTACGGACAAAAACATGTTTACAACATTTGCGAAAGCATGCGCTAGGCTTGTGAGATATTGATTTCTCCCTGCTCGGGATTTATCATAAAAAATTTTTTTTTTTTAAATCTCGATTAACAAACCTAAAGCCATGGAGTGGTGCTGTTGAGTGTCATTCGGTTTACATGTAAACTACTCGGGCATGACCGCTGCAGCACGTTTCTGTACGGCAAGCTGGCCTTACTGGCCACCTCCAGCTGCTCCTTTGTGGAGTTGATGAAGGCTCCCCATGATCGAGGGGTTGTGAATAGAGAAATAGGTCAGGAACTGCTTGCTGGCAGTGACAATTCGGAAAACTCAGCAGGATGGAGGATTTTTAGGTCATTCCTAAGATTTGTAGTGTGACGAACTGTCTACAGGTTTTGCAAGTCACTTCATTTCGATTGGAGGGTTGACCCTTCACTGGAACGTGACCATTTTCTTATCACAATTACAGCCAATGAGGTCATTAAGACGGCTCATAAACAGTAAACGCAAAACTTAAACCGAGAATACAATCTCATGCGGTTTTACCATTTCAAAAAAGAGTAAATTCAAGAGTTAAATGGTAAACCTGCACGACTGGTAAGATCATATTAGCAGAATGAATGTATCTGGATATTGCGGCAGTGTAAGATCGTATAGGAATGATTAAATCATTATAATCGCACAAGCCTAGCGTGCGTGAACGGCCATCTTTAAACGTTAAAAGTGGTCATTAGAGGGCGCATAGCAGGTATCGGTAAATACACAGCCAAGATCACATACCAATTCCCAGAATCTTATGCCTTATTTTTGACAAAAATAGATTTGTTTCATATAATTGCCATGAAAAAAAAAACTTGTGTTTTTGGTAGTATGTTTAGTAGAACATTACTGTTCCTAGGTTCATTTCTAGTTTTCTAGGTTTATTTACGAGCTGCTCACATTTCACCGCACTCTAATATAAATATATGAAGCTTAGTGTGGCTCAGAAAACCCAGCTCACAGGAACCCACTGGTGCTCGGTGCTCAGTCTCTCTAGCGCCCCCTTCAGGCTGCGATACGCGCCGTCCAGGTTATCGTTGACGATGGTGAGGTCGAAGTAGTGACCATAAGCTCTCTGGATCCTCTCGCTCTCCTCCACCGTCCTCTTCAGCTCGCAGTCCTGCACACACACACACACACACACGTGTACACGACACACGTGATATTTCAGAAACAGCTGAGATGCAGGTTTTAAAAGAAAATTTCCTGAACTCTTTGAAATAAAGAAATTGAAAATCTAGTTTAAAGTATGACGTAATGATGCATACAAGAACGTTAGAAAAAGAACGTTAAACTCAATATACTGTATTTTCTGGAAAAAAATGATGTACCATATAACTATTGAGTTGGAAAGTTACAAAGATGCATATTTATTTGCAAAACGCACAGTGAGCTGTTTGGTGACGACACCGGCCTCGATCGCAGATCTGTTCATGTCCTTGAGAACTTCGAAGTCGGGGGCTTCGATGAACACGACGTAGGGAAGGAACCCAGCCGTCCGCAGCACTTTGAGAGCCTGAAGCGACAGAAATCAGTCGATCATTTATTGTGCTCATATAAAACTAATATCAAAGATGACACTGGACTAAAGCACTGAAATATTTCATGCTGGTGATGAACGTGGGCCAGGTCTTGCAGCTATAAATACAGGACATTTTGGGGGGTTAGTGATGATGTCCGTATCGGATTGGTGCTGGATATCAGCAGATACTCAGAGCTCTGTGTTTGTAGTTTGTCTCTTGTTGGCGTATAGCGACTGCTACTGTCGTTTGTGGGCGTGGCCTGTTTTAGTTCTGATAAGAAACGATAGCTGTATACTGTATAGCTTCGAAAGCTAACTAGTTAAACACAAAAGAAAAATGGAATCTGCTTGTTTGAGTTACGTTAATGCTCGGCTTCGTACTAGCTTCACTGGCAGATTAGCAAAGCGAGCTAGCAAAGTCTGCTACTTCCTTCCAAGCTTTACTTTTCTTCATAACATCTCCTTACATTTAATGAGAGATCGTATATGACAGAATAAGATGAAACCACGGTGAAGATTTTCTTCCATTTTTGTGTCAAGCACTAAATGGGAACTGACTGCAGGATGTAAATGAAGCTGTGAGCGGGGAACTGAATAAATGTTGGACAACACAAACACACACAAACACAAACACACACACCAAAGGATTGGAAATCATTCGAGCCAATCGGTTGGATTTGTCACTTTACTGCATCATATCTAATTTGCATAGAATTGAGAATGTCTTCATTCAAATGTCCCAAAATCAGTCATTATTTTACCACAATATCAATACTGTGATAAAGTTTCTGAGATACTTCATGGTTTAAAAACTCTGTTTTTACTTCCTGTTCTAATTATCCGCTTATTTCACCTGCGGGTTGACGTCCAGGATGCAGACCTTGCCCGACTCGATCACCTCGTGGATGGAGTTGATCTTGGTGCCGTACAGGTTCCCGTCGTACTCGCCGTGCTCCAGGAAGCGGCCGCTCTTAATGTCCGCCTCCATCTCACTGCGTGACATGAACAGGTACATCTGCCCCTCCTTCTCGTCCACTTTGGGCTTACGGGACGTGTCTACAGGGCAGCAAGGAAGAAATTAGTGAAAACTGAAACTCCTCCTGCTATTACAGGTGCATCATGGGAAATGGGCAGGAATATGGATTAGTAACCGTACAACACAGCTAGACGTAAAAATAAATAAATAAATTAATTAATTAATTAATAACAGCTATTGCATGGTAGTATATATGTGTGTGTGTGCGCGTGTGTTACAGGGTGTCGTGGTGCCGTAGCGATGAGGTTGTGACATCAGCAGCTTGTTTTTCAGGTTGCGGCGTCCGACTCCCTGAGCACCGATCAGCACCAGAGTCTTTCTCCGGAACGGCGGGACCTTCGCCACCTCCTCGTAGATCAGCAGCTCGTGTCTGTCAAACTCTGACACACAGAGAGAAAGAAAAAAAAATCGGCTTTATTTTACATCAAACTCAAAACCTATTTAAGACACAACTATGTTGACTTACATTGAAATTCAGAGACTTTTACCATTTCAGTAAATACTGAATTTTCATTCAGGTTAAATACTATAAACATGTATACAGTATATAAAACAGTTGTCCAGGTACATTTGTGTGTTCTCATTGAAATCATGTTAAACCTACAAAATATTACAGCGTTCTCTTTATTACCAAGCTCAAAGGTTTGTGTCCCCGTCTGCAAGATCTAGTTAATTTGAATTTGCACCTCACTGAGGTGTCTAATGATTCAAAACAGTCGCTTCAGTCTTGCTTTAAGTTTCATTTAAGGCATAAAAGTTCAAGACTAGTCTCAAGGAGTTTGCTGTGAGCAGTTGAAAGTCACTGGGAATCAGGAAAACAGCTACAACATGACCTAAAACTAAACCAGAAAGGAGAAGAGGATTAAAGATTTCGAGTCACTATATCAATAAACAGTTCACAATAACAGAATAAAGGAAGCAGAGCCACAGAAACAGAAAAAAACTGCAGTTCATTCAGTTTAATTAACCAAGCAAGCCAATTAAAACACCATTAACTAGCGCACGATTCAAGATATACTGCACAGTTCCAAAGCCATAAGCTGTGTCAGAAAAATAATTTAAAAATAATACAAGCAGATTTATACAATTTTAACACAATGAAGAATGCAGAACACACACACACACACACACACACACATTACTTCACAAATTAAGAAAAAAAAAGGCTCATGCACAAGGAACCAACTTGGTTGAAATGAATTTGATTTTCATTCATGCTTTTGGTGCATGTTGCATTTGAGACAAGGACAGTTTGGACTGGGAAGATGGTTCTTGAGTGGAGAGTTCTGCACCAGGTGAGATGGGCTTGGACTCTGAGGGGAACAGTAGTTCTGGTTTTTGACTGGGGAACTGTTTGGACTCTGAGGGTATTGCAGGAAGGGTTTTGGACTCAAGGCTGGTTTTAGATGGAGAGAAGGGTTTGGACTAAGGGGACTGGTTTGGACAGGTGGAACGGTTTGGACTTGGAGGGACAGGATGGACTGGGGATGATTTTGGACTGGGGTAAGGGTTTGGGCTGGGGGACCGTTTGGACTGTTGGATGGTTTCAGACTTGTGGATGATTTTGGACTAGGGGCTGGTTCTGGACTGGGGAAAGGTTTGGGAAGACTGGGGATTATTTTGGACTGGTGGATGGCTTTGGACTAAGGGACTATTTTGGACTTGGGGGTGCTTTTGCACTGGGGATGACTTTGGACTGGGGTATTGTGTGGACTAAGGGAAAGACAATGAAGGGCAGTTTTCAACTGATGGACAGTTTTGGACTGGGAGTAGTTTTACACTGGGGATAGTTTCGAACTAGGGGAAGGTTCTGGACTGGGGAAAGGTTTTAGACTAGAGATGGTTTTGGACTGGGGAATAGTTTTAGAATGGGGAGGCAGTTATGGAGTGAATGGTTTTAGTCTGGGGTGGGTCTGGAATGGGGGATCATTTCAGACAATGAAAGGTTTTGGACTTGGGGGTGGTTTTAGACTGGAGGATGGTTTTGGAATAGGATAGGGTATGGTCTCAGGGATGCTGGAGGCAGGACAGCCACAGAGCCACAGACAACAGGAGGGAAAGAGGGAGAGGATAGAGGACGCAGTGTTACCTGCATTCTTGGTGGTCAGGTACATCATTCTCTTCTTCTTCTTCCCCCCCATGCCTGCACACAGAGGTCCTGCAGACATCAGCACACAGCCCGGTAACACAAATACACGTCCATCATAATAACACTACAGGACATACCCATCTGCTAGACAGTGTTTTATTCCTCTTATACCATTGGCAAGCTCCCAACGATGACATTGTATTATTTATTATACAAAGACATATGATACTTTTTATATATTTGTTATTATATTTAACTCAGCTGAGCTTCGTAATGATCTGTGACACATAGCATTTACTCCGTTAAGGGAATATTTTTATACAGAGTGACTGCAGACATCTGCAACTTTAATTTAAAAAAAGGTTTACGGTATAGTATGCAGTGAGCTTCAGACTTGTTGGTGAATGTTTTACTTTAAGATTCCCACAACAGATCTTATAATGCTAAAGTTTGTTAACATTAACAAACACCAAACGGTCAAACGAATGTTAACCAAGTAACAGAATAACATAACACGATTAATCATTAATGTGTAAACAGTGAAAAAACAGTCGTTCCCTCAGCAGCCTTTCTGAAAAAACCTTACAGAGAAACGACAGAGTGTAAACTCCTCTGTCCTGAAGACTTTAGCGTGTCTGAAAGCTTCGAGCTGAAGATGTTTGAGACAAACATCAGGTTTAAAATTTAAGATTTAAGTGTAAATTTAAATTTAGGACAATTCAAGACTTTTTAAGGCCTTTAATTGGCCAACTGTAATTTCAGATTCATTCAGACTTTTTTCAAGACTCACTGACATTCAGGTATTTAGATTTCCACTAGGGGGTGATGTTTGCTTTCCAGTGGTTAAAAAAAATGATGTCATGCCAAATGCACCTGTTCTCAAAACCATCTTTTTAAAAAAGAAAAATAGTCAGCGGATTTTAGATAGATAGATAGATAGACAGACAGACAGATACTGCTTGGTCTGCAACATCTACAGTAGTAACATCTACATGAATGCCAGGACCCAAGGTTTCTCAGCAGAACGTTGGTCAGACCATCACACTGCCTCCGCCGGCTTGCCCTCTTCCCATAGTGCATCCTGGTGCCATCTCTTCCCCAGGTAAGCAACGCACACGCACCCGGCCGTCCACACGATGTAAAAGAAAATGTGATTCATCAGACCAGGCCACCTTCTTCCATTGCTCCGTGGTCTAGTTCTGATACTCACGTGCCCATTGCAGGCAGTGGACAGGGGTCAGCATGGGCACTCTGACCAGTCTGCAGCTACGCAGCCCCAAACGCAGCAAGCTGTGATGCACTGTGTGTTCTGACACCTTTCTATCAGAGCCAGCTTTAACTTTTCAGCAATTTGTGC
>CM075014.1:1878816-1918040 GCA_037576675.1 Pangasius sanitwongsei | reverse complement strand
GTATTTGCAGGTTGCCCTAGAAACCACTGGTGGTTCTCTCTGGTTTTTCTCTCTATTGATTTTGGATCCTTTTTTCACCACCACGTTACTGTGAATGTTTCAAAGCCCTTCTCCTGAGTGGAATGGTGTGTTAGAGCAGGGGAAACTACTACAATATAGAAAACAGAAGGTTCTCCAGGACCAGGGCTGCGATTCGGTGTTCTATAAGATCAGCTCGGTGTGTGCTCCTACCTGCTGTGTTTAGCTCCAGGTCTCTCTTCACGAACGCTTTTCTCTTCTCCTCCAGCAGCTGGCTGGGGATCAGACCTGCGCTGCCGCCCTCCAGGTGACACGCCTGCGGCACAGAGAGAGCCACGATGGAGCTTTAGGTATGACAACCCACACACACATTTCACACACCTTGCACCTGAATGCACCCTTTCTTGAGTGGAAGCTCCATTATTAGCTGTTTTTGCCACGTCAGTACTATTATGATTTATGACTTTATTTGAGTTTGTGCCAATTCCTATGACTTGCACCCACCTGCCACCAGTTGGGGTCATCCTGGTTAAAGATCTGCAGGATTTCGCCGCTGTGGAACCGAAGGCCAGCCTCCTTGCAGGGGATCAGATTATCGTGAGCGGGGTCGTAATCAAAGTGGCATTTCACAAACGCCTGAAGGTGCAGAAACACACACGGTCGTGATCATTACTCCCCCAGGAAGCTTTTATTTACCTCAGCCTGACACCAACTTTGCTTTTCTCTTATGCAAATTTTTAAATTAAGTTTGTTTAATTCTGGATTCTAATTGGTCAGAAGGTGTTGATTAATTTTCTATAACAGCAGTTGTGACAGTCATGCAGCTGCAAATCACAAATCACATCACATTCCTCAGCCCAGTAAGTGTGTTAGAGCACCGTAACACACACTGCAACACACACACACACCGTGACACTCGTCCCCCTTCCATCTCTGTTTTAACATTATCTCTGCTGTGAGTCAGCATTCACACTCATACACTAAACATATTTACACACAGGGGATCTGTAAGAGTGTGTTTGTGTGTCAGAGTGAAATACACACACACACACACACACACACACACTGAGACAGTCCATGATGTTAATGGCTAAAAAGGGTCCAGTGACATTTGTTACACACGGTCCATACAGGCAGAACAAAGGGTCAGAGTGGGGGAGGGGCCTAAAGTGTGTCACCATGGCAACCCAGTGGCCATGAAGCACTACAGCGTAAACATGCAGGAAAATTACCCTTTGTTCCCCTCTCTCTTTTTCTCTCTCGGGCTTTCTCCTGGACAAGCAGCAAATCATCCTCATGTTTCAATAATATAAACAATGTCACGATAAATATAATCTAAAATATAATAATTAAGGAATAACACCCAACGGGCTGTGCAGTTAGAGGAAAATAATCCACACCTGTGTGGTGGCAAGCAGGTTAATGTTTCCACCCTGAAGTTGATTATTTGCCTATAAAACCATGTCCCAATTGTCCGAAGATTATGATTTTTAATTTATTAATGTACAATACTTCATACTTTTTATCCGTTTGTAGTTACATTTAAGGTTATGGAACAACAGTGCATTAGTTAGCTCCTGTTCTCACTTGCGTTTTTGCAGCTCTAAACGGTCGTTCCCTCACCAGCCTGAATGATAGCAATGATAACATATTGGAACGAGCGCATTAATATAAACCTGTGATTTGTAGCTGCGCTACGTTCAGACCTGCTGTTAACCCAACAGGAACCCGACAGGAACCGGCCTGGGCCGTGCTGAACGTGGGCAGGAGGTCAGGATGACAGGAAGTGTGACTCAGGTGAGCACAGATGGGGCAGCCACATGGGGGAGGAGAGACGCAGACGTGGCCTACATTTCCAACGTACAGGACACGGTTCCAGGAAATGCTGATAAAATGGGCCAAGCTGTTGGAGCGGTTCTTTAACTACACACACACACACACACACACGGGATTTGAGATGGTGCTCTGCTGCATGGATCAGTATCAATGCCTCAACCCTCTACTGAGCAAGGTGAACCGTTTATGTTTTGTCAAAAGTGCAAAAGTTTGCATCCCCTCATGCTTGTTGAATGGAAAAGTTAATCACCACATTCATTAAGTGAAACAAACTTTTGAACTAATTTGAAACTAATTTCATTTTGTGTCTTTTGTTTGTGATGATGATGATTAGGGTGTCTATAAAATCCAACACACCGAGGTCCTGATTTACTAAGAGTGCAAATAATAAGTGTTCATTTGTGTGTGCAATCAGAGCCATTGTTCATGTGGGTGAGTGTGTTGCGGAGGATTTATGTTATGAAGAATAATTGGGTGTGACATCATCTGCGAATTCAGGGGAGATTTGTGATGCATGAAAAAACTTTAAAATATGATACAAACTTAAAATTAAGGAGCACAGACGTGAGTGTGTCTGTTAATAATAAAAACCTTTTCAAAAACTCTGTTTAAACTGAAAAAAAGTGCTTTTAAACTGCATCGTGTGTGCGAATGTGTATTGAATATCTAATGTGAATTAAATATATGAACTTCAATGTCATTATTTTTTAAGAAACTTAAGAAAAGAACATGATTATTTTCTTCAGGTAAACCTTCTTATTATTAAGAATTATTAGTAAATGGTTTTATTTTGTGTTTAACCGGCAAAAGCAGGCTTCCACAAATGTATTACCTGCCCTTCAGTTGGATTAATTTACATGCAAAATGTAAAAGGTGTGTTATTTTGCAGTGTTGGAAAACTTAAAGTTAGAGCTCTACAACGTACTGGCACTGGAGACTCCTTCCATAAATGTTAACTAAACATCTCCTTACACATTTTTAATCTGTTTATGTGGAGCTTCCAAATAACTGCATTAAATTTTTTGTATAGAAATGATAATGTATTAGAATGAGCACATTAATATAAGCCTGTGATTTGCAGCTGCACTACTGTCAGAGCTGCTGTTATAGAAAATGAATCAACACCTATAGCAGCACTGTGGTGTGATTTGATGTAATCCCAGATAAGGCAGAATCCAGACTGTGTCTGGTCTCGGCTTCAGCATTCGCCTCTCACACCACAATGACTGTGATCTTATTCATGACAGCGAGCGGATTAGCATCCTGAGAGCTCTCCACAGCATGACACATCAGGTTTCAAAAGAGGGCTGATGGGATACCTGGGCCGTGACATGATCAAACCCAAGCAAGCCATCTTGAATCTCCAGGGCTAACCTGAGAGGACTGAGAGGTCTGATGAAGATTTGATTTGGACTAAAGCTCTTGTTCATCCATCTCCACTTTTCATGAGAAGAGTTCTAATGTTCATACGATGTTATGATGGAGATCAGGGGACAGCAAAACAGTAGAGATGGCAAAGCTGCTGCATGACCCCTTTCATTATCCAGTGCAATTTGGTTTAAATTTTGTTTAATGTGCTCAGATTATGAAGCAGTGGATAATCTGGTGCTGGGGCACAGAGCAGCAGGATGTGAATGCTGTTTTTCTCCAAGTTGGTCACTTGCTATTCCCACCTGCAAACCGGCTGCACCACAACTAACCAATGGGGGGTGAATACTTCTGTAATCACAACATTTTCTTCTGTAAATGATTATGCAAACTATATAGATTTTTCAATATTTCAATATTATAGGCTATTTTGTGCAGATTCATGAATATAATTTCATTTTAGTCCATTACAGTTGTAGTTATTAACACTATAAAATGTGGACAGGTTCCAAGGGGGGGGTGGGGGGGTGGGGGGTGAATATTTATGCTTGGCACTAAAGTCTTAAAAAAGTCATAAAGTGCCTCCAACTCACAGCTTATCGGGACCACCCACTGGTCATTAATATTCATTAAGCAGACCTGAGTTGACTCGAGCTTGCTCAACAAAGAGTGATCCATTTTGCAGGCGATCTTTGAAATCAGTCATTCCTGTTTTAAATCTAAGCAGAAATATTCTGATTTATTTATATAAATCATTATTTAATGCCATGGAACTACAAGACATCCACAATATAGTCCCTTAATCATAAATAATTACATAATTTCTGAGATAATTCTGAACAACAGTAATTTGCAATCGATCTCAGTAACATTTAAATTAGCAAAGGGGGTGGAGTCAGTCGGAGGCTAGGGGAAAGCTCTTCGGCAGAGGGTGGCTACTTTAACATTACATTACTAAACGCAGTCACTTTAGTATATAATGTATAAATGTGTGTGCGTGTGTGTCGCTGACCTGACGGGGTGTGTGTGGTTCCTGGTAGCTGGGTAGGATCTTGAGCACGACGCTGCCACTGGCTTCCTTTAGCATGTCCTGCAGCACTTTGGGGTCGCTGCCCACCTCCTTCCCGTTGACCTCTTTGATGACATCACCGACATGCAGGAGGCCCTGCTGATCGATCATACCACCATGCAGGATGCGTGCAATCACCAGCTCGCCGCCCTCCACACGGAACGTCACGCCCTGGGCATGAAATACAACAGGATGACCCGGCTGACATCAGCTACGGTTAACAGGCAGTCAAGAAGTAAATAATTAATTTAACTGTGGTAGCTTTATACCACAGCACTCTTCCACTGATCCAATGACATAGCATCAAAAAAACATCAACTCTTATTTAGCAAAATGTATCCAGCTAAGCCCAAGTCTTACCAGATGTTCTCCAGAGACTTTGCGTATGCCGACCATCCTGACAGCATCGGGAGGGACGGGCTGGTTGTTGAGGGCAGGGTCCATGAAGACACAGGGGCTGGGTGGTGGAGTCTCGTAGCTTTTGGAGGCTACAGAGTCATGTGTTTCCAGCAGGGACTGGGGACCAATGAGAAAATAACTTGGTCCTTTCTTACAGTTTTGCCAGGCTGTGATATACATGACCTTTTGTGTCTGTGCGTGTACCTGAAAGTGTGGTTCACTGAGTATGCGGGCAAGTTCGTGTGCTGCCTGGCTCTGTTGGGTGAGCGGTGTGAGATCTTTTAGGATGTCCTGCACCAGTTCCACATTGTTCTCCCTCACTGCCTCCAGCTTTGGCTCCTCAAACCGCTCGTGGGCCTGATTCACATTAACACATAAACACAAATGAAATACAAGCAACTTCCAAAACCTGCAATGCAAACAGTTGGAGGATCCATAACTTAAAAGTAAAGTGAGGATTGCTAGTTTGTACACGTGCTAGACTGGTTTAGGTGGTGATAAAAAGAAATTTAAATCAATACAAAAGAAAATCAATGACCATTTCCAATTTTAAACCTAATGAATTAAAACCTACTAAGTAATACAAAAAGCAAAACGCAAGGTCAGTGCAGAAAAAATTGGAATTATGCTACTGTCTGAAGAGGAAGGTCTTTTGACCTCTGTGGAAGGAACAGACATACTGGGCTATTCGGAGTGGAGGGAAAGTTCATTCCACCAGTGAGGAGACAGAACAAAAAAGCAGCAGGATCTGGTGGTGGTGATGAAAGATATACAACCATTACACACATCTGTTAGTCACCAACACTGTGGGTTTCAGGAAAAAGACTGGACTGGGGGAAAGGGTAAAACTGTGGCTAAAGCTTAAAGCTGGGTATTAACATTAGGGTTTGAAATAAAATTTGGAACTAGAGTAAAGGGTGGGATTGACAGGACAGAGGGAATGGGGTAAATCAGTGGGACATGGGATAAACATTGTTAAAGTGGTCTAGGTAGTGACAAAAAAACGCAGGACTGCAAGTAAAAGATGGAACTGAGAGTAGAAGGTGGGACAGGGTTAAAGGTGGGATGGGGTAAAGTGTGGGACTGAAGTGAAGGGAGAGAATGGGGTGGGACTGGTGTAAAGTGTAGGACTGGGGATAAAAGGCTATATGGGGTAAGAGTAAAAGGGACAGAGTAAAAGGTGGTACAAGGTAAAGGAAGGGACTGGGGCAGGACTGGCATTAAGGGTAGGATGGGGTGAAAAGTGAAATGGGGTAAAGTGTGGGACAGAGTAAAAGAAGGGATGAAGTAAAAAGTGGGACTTAGCTGAAGGGAGGGACTGGGGTGAGACTGGTGTAAAAGGTAGGACTGGGAATAAATGGCTGAATGGGGTGAAGGGGAGGACTGAGCTGAAGATTAGATTGGGTGGGACTGGTGTAATGGTTTGGACAGGGGATCAAAGGTAGGATGGTGTAAAGTGGTGGGATTGGGGTAGAACTGGTGTATAGGGTAGGACAGATCATAAGGTTGAGATGGAATAAAATGTGGGACAGGGTACAGGGTGGAACAGAGGGGAGGGTGGAATTAGGTGAAGGGAGGGAATGGTGTCAGACTGATGTGAAGGAATAGTTTGAAGGTAAAGGTTAGGACTGGGGCTTGGAAATGTTGCATTCCTTCCATTTAAGGCATAATTTTTACAACCTTGAAAAAAAAAACAATCACAAAGCTATCATTAAACCTGTCAAAAGGGCTTTTCTCCTGACAACTAGCAGCATCTAAAGAGGACTATGCCTTCTGCTTCTCTTTTATCCAGACTCTCTTTTCTTTACATCCATTTGAGTTCCCCTTGTGATTGGTTCCCTACAATCATAGTGAAGTAAATATTGTCAAAGGGTTTTTGTGTTTTGTGAGTGTACCTTTTTTCTGATGTTTCATACCCTTTCAAATGGTTCAAAAAAGACATAATGCATGGACAATCATAAAGTAGGTCAGGCCAAAGTAAGAGCATGTCAGAAAAATCATCCAGTAGACATGAGGCCACCTCTTTGAGGTGAGATAAAGCTTCTCAGTAGGCTTCCTGAAACAGTGACCTGTTTATCTAGAGAAATACAAATGTTCTGATGTTGGCAGTCACATCAGTGCACTCTAGAAATATTCAAATCACCATACATATTCAAAGGCATAACGATGAGATAATAATGGGAATAACATGTCAAAATACATTTGTGCATAGTGTTGTACAACGAACTGTATTAAACACAAGAATCCGGGTGCACCAGTTGAACTTGAGTTCAGTCATAGTCTAGTCAAAGCATAGTAGATAAATGTAATAAATGAATTGAATCTGATGATTCTGTGCAATTGCCTTTTTTTTTAAATCTACAATCACATTGCGTAGTTATGATTCACCAATAGTGTCTGTGATGTGATCATAATTCTATACACCACTCATTTTAAACTAGTTTCTCTTACCGTACAGTTTAGGAATGACTTCACACCCTAGATTACTGTATATCCTAAAACTCCAGGCAACCAAAATCTGTAATTTCTTTCTAATCAGGTTAATTTTGGTCTTGAGGCCACAATCTACAAAATCTGAACAACTGGTGACTTTCTTTTCAATGTACATGGGTGGGGATAATCTTGGTTAAAGACCAGTAAGATTCACTCTTAAAAGGCACAAAGCAAGAGCTAACTTGCTTAAAGCTGCACCAACAAGCATTTACATTTACTCAATTTGCAGAGACGTTTATCCAAAAAAAACTTACAATTCAGCAAAGAAGCTTTTTTATTGTGAAAATGTAAGTAATGCTGGACATAAAATAAGGTAGTTTCCATATAAACAAAAAGGAACTTTGTCCCATGATATAACAAAGTGATGTCTGCTTGGTCCACTTTTAAAGGCCAGTTGTTTTGTGCTTTTGCATTGTGGTGAACACTGAGGTTAAAACGTAGGGTTGAATGTAAAGTCTAGGACTGGAGGTAATGGATGGGAGTTAAGGTAGAGATTGAAAGTAAAGGTTAGGACTTGGTGGTAAAGGTTGATATTGAAGGTAAAGTCTAGGCCTGGTGGCAAATGATGTGGGTGAAGATAAAAGCCAGGACTGGAGGTAAAGAATGAGGTTAAAGGTAAAAGCTAGGACTGGGAGTAAAGGTAAACTTCGAGGTAAAGGGAGGGGCTGAATGTAAAGGCTTGGCCTGGTCGTAAAGGATAGAGTTGAATGTAAAGGCTAGGCTTTGTCGTAAATGATGGTGTTGACTGTAAAGGCCAAGACTGGGGGGGAGAGAATTGGGTTGAAGGTAAAGTTTGAAGGTAATGGTTAGGAATTGGGGGTAAAGAATGGCATTGAAGGTAAAGGTTAGACCTTGAAAGTAAAGAATGAGGTTTTATGTAAAGGTTAGGACTGGAATGGGGGGGTGGGTTGGGGTTGAAAGAAAAGGCTAGGACTGGAAGTAAAGAATGGGGTTGAAGGTAAATGTTAGGACTGGGGTAAAGGACAGAGTTTAAGGTAAAGTCTAGGACTGGGGGTAAAGGATGGGGTTGAATGTAAAGGCTGGGAGTGGTGGTAAAGGGCAGGGTTGATTGTAAAGGGAGTAAAGAGTGGAGTTGAAGGTAAAGTTTAGGACTGGGGTGGGGGGAGGGATGGGGTTGGTTGGAGGTAAAGGCTAGGTCTGGTGGTAAAGGATGGGGTGTAAGGTAAAGGCTAGACTGGGGGTAAAGGGTATGGATGACTCTAAAGGCCAGGACTGGAGGTAATCCACCATTCTTTAACCTAATTCCTGACCTTTACCTTCAACCTAATCCTTTACCTCTAGTCCTAGCCTTTACCTACAAAAGGCTACAGTTGAATGTGAAGGCTAGGACTGGTGATAGGAAATGTTTTATTCCTTACAACATAATTTTTATGACCTATATTTTAAAAAACACAAACACAAAGCTATCATTAAACCTGTCAAAAGGGCATTTCAGAAAGCTCCCCTGAGGTCCAGCAGCATCTAAAGAGGGACTATGCCTCCTGCTTCTCTTTTATCCAGACTCTCTTTTCTTTACACTCATGTGAGTTTTTCTTGTGCTTGTTCCCTAACAATGCCTGTAAAGGAACTGTGATCAAAAGGTTTTTGTGTTTTGTCAATGTACCTTTTTTCTGACACTTTATACTTTTTCAAATGGTTCAAAAGGGACACAATGCATTGTCTATCATAAAGGAGATCAGGCCAAGGTAAGAAGCATGTCACTGAAAAAAATTGATCATCCAGTAGAAGTGAGGGCAGGAGCAGAAGGAAAACAACATCCAAGAAACAGGATAGAGGAGGAGGAAGTTTTAAGGTAGAGACACTGGATTCTGCAGCATCATGCTAATTAAAAGCCAGAACTGGACTCACTCACTCATCTGGATTCACCACTGCATTTGCACGAAGTCCCACTGGGAGATATTCTCAAGCTTGAGCTCTCTTTGTATGCAACACATTCATTCAATCTTTCTCTCTTTCCGTTGAGATGAAGCTTCTCAATAGGATTCAACATCCAGGACAGCGCAATAGAGATTTGCACATCGTTTAACAAGAGAAATAAAAATGTTCTGATGTTGCCGGTCTCATCAATGCCCTTTAGAAATAATCGAATGACCACACATATTCAGAGGCATAATGATGAGATAATAATAGAAGGAACATGTCAAAATACCTTTAATGATTGTGCTTTGTGCAAAAAATAGTAACAAACACCAGAAATATTCCTCCATAACTGAGTGGCTGCAGATGGTCAATCAGATCACTCTGTGCAGCTGTGTTTTTTTTTTTTAAATCTACAAATCACTTTGCTTGTTATGATTCACCGTATGTGTCCGTTTTATCGTTTCTCTTACCGTACAATTTAGGAATCTATCCTAAAGCCCCCGGGAACCTCCATTTGTATATACTGGTCTTGAGATCACAATCTCACTCACTCGCTTTCAGTAACCGCTTTATCCTGATCAGGGTTGCTGTGGATCCTGGAGCACTTTGAATAAGTGGGCGGGGCTAATCTTGGGTAAGGCGCATGTAAGATTCGTTCTCATCAAACACAAGGCACTAAGCGAGAGCTAACACACTTAAAGCTGTACAATTCAGCAAAGAAGGGTTTTTTTTGTGTGCGTGTGTGATTAGGAAAAAATTCATATAAAAAAATGGGAATTGTGTCACATGCTATAACAAAGAGATATCTGATTGGTCCATTTTTAAAGAGGCAGGCCTCTTCGGTTCCTGTTTTTCTTTCACTTTAATGCACTTTTACTAATTTCATTTAATGCATCGTTTTCTGTCAATCACATGTGCTCATTAGAATATTAAACCACACCCACCTAGAAGTCTAATATAACACTAAGGTTAGATATTTTACGCTGGAAACCAATGATTGGTGATGCTGAAACTTCTGTTTAAAATAAATGTGAATTTAGATTATAGCTTAACCCCAGCCCTGAAATCTTCACGCTGAGCCCAAATAAAATGAAATAAACCATCATACTGACAAAAAGTGACAGTGTGGAATGCCATCATCCATCCATCTGACAAGAGAAGACGTGAGAACAGCAACACCTGGCAGTATGTTTCTGTGTGTGTGTGTGTGTGTGTGTGTGGTAACACTCACCACAGGACTCTCCATGATGCCCTTCAGGAAGATGAGGTCTAGATCGTTGGCCGTGGTGGAGCCGGTGCTGTCACTCAGTGCGTCCATGACGCTGTGCATCGCTGAAGAGGAGAGCAGAGAGGAAGTCAGAGAACAATCAACGCACAACTACAGAAAAAAAAAAAACAAATTCACGGAAGCTTTTCCATGGAAAATTAGATTCATTACACACCAACCCACTTCAGCCTTCCTGTCTAACACAGAGATTAAAAAAAAAAAAAAGAAAACATTTAATAGGATTTTTCATTCTGGCAGAACTGAAGTGGTTTGTGAAACAGTTAATATTTCTCCTCGTAACAGCTTAGAATTTAAGCTGTAGGATCATGACGCTGCTCACACACACCAGTGTCCCTCATCTCATTAAAATGCATGTTAATTAATGTTCACTAAATCAGGCGTATTCAGAAAAAGCGTTCTCCAGGAGTGCACTCTCAGTTCTCTTCTGTAGCTAAACCGAACTCCTTTCCAGAGCGTCTGTTTTCAGTGTTGCTCATTAAGACTTGCTTGCACACCTGCGTCATTTTCGAAATCCACTCAACCGAAAAACCAAAAGCGGCAGTGGAGAGAACTTTGATGTTCTCCTCCCTTCCTGTAGAGTGTGTCCATCCCTCACATCGAGTGCGTGAATGGAGGGAATTTGGAGGACGAGTCGTGAGTGCGCCGTGTTGAAGCTCACAGCTGCTACATAATTGGATTTAATTACGCAATCCACTCGTCTTCCTCTCACTCACTTCCTCTCCCGTGTTGTTTCTGATTGCTGCTCTGTCTGGTGCATCCCTGGATTTCACACACAGGCAGAAATTATAGAGCCCGCTTTTCATTTTGACAGAACAGATGCATTGGGCTTTGAAAGGCGTTGGGGGAAAATGAAAAGGAAGACTAAATTAAGCACGGGTAGCTCTTCATAAAAAAGCCGAGCTTTCAGAGATTACTGATTTGTGCTGATCTTCTCCTTCACACAGCCCTGGACATTATTATATGAGTTTTATACCACTATAGGATCTTTTCTTAGATCCAGTCACCAGCTCACCAATAAGAGTTGATTCTTTCCGCTCCCAAATGGCTCACTCACTTTTTTTTTTTTAATCAAATCAGACAAAGTTTATGATATTTATAATTTCTGACCCTACATTCACAGTAGCAAGCGACAGGAGATGTTCATAACCACCTGCCAGCTCTCTCCTAACATACAACTGCTACCAGCTGGGGAGGGTGAAGGCTAGCAAGTGCTTCCTCTGAGACACGTGAAGAAGCCAGCCAACCTCGTCTTTTTGAACTGCTGTTTCACAAGGCAACGTAACACACTCGGAGGGGAAAGCTATCTACCCTCTTCCACATACATGAGCTTGAAGATACACATGATTGGTTAGTGTCTCTGTGATTGACAGGGGATTGGGAGTATGCCATCTAGGGTTGTGGGATATAACGATATTAGCATCCCTACATGATATTACATTGCCACGAATTCCAGTGATGTTTACTCTGATTATATTATATTATATTATATTATACAATCAAACTGTAAAAGGATTACATCAAAATGTGCTGTTATGATTTTTTTAACTGTTTACCACACATATATAAACCATACTATATATATATATATATATAGTTTATGTTATATATAGTTTATATAGTTAGAAATAATTTAGTACAGGCAGAATGCATAAATAAAATAATCAATAAACACGTAAAACTTTATGATTAAAAATATTTTAAATAGGTTTACATGTTTCTTACTTTGTTTATTTATTATCTTTTTTTTTTTTTTTTTTTTTTAACTTTGCCTGACCTAGTCACACACACATAATGCATTCAGGCAGATAATTAATACATTCCAGGTAGATTATGAAGGGGCTTTGTATGAACGCGCACACTCACACACACTCTCACACACACAAAGAGTATAATCCAGTGTGAAAAGGAGGCCGATAAAGAGCCACGACAGGAAGCGGATTAGCACATTCCCCTTCACTAATTAACGCACAGGACATGGAGGAGAGATGAACAGCAGCCAAGAACAGAACAGGTAAATAATCTCACTTTCTCTTCTCACTCATCCTCTACCAATCCATTCACACGTACCATTTACAGGCACGTAAACAAATATACACACACATGCAAAATAACACATACACTTTCTGCACTGTTAGTCACCTTGTAGGTGTTCAGTTACAGAAATGGAGACATCTTCCATAGGTGTTAAATATCTGTTTATATGGAGCATCCATTGTACAATGATCTGCTACTATACAGCGCATAACATATTCGAACAAGCGCGTTAATATAAACCAGTGATTGAGAAGGGTATTAAGGCAACAGTGCATTAAAAATGCTAATGCTGCTAATAATAGTGAACAGACAGGCACCAGTGGGAATTAAATGGCCTGAGAGTCGTGATTTGATGCTGTATGATGACACATTTCCATTTGAACAGGAAGTCAGAGTGACAGTGTGTTAAAGTGCTTGAACAGCCAATAGTGATCAAGATACCAGGATGATATCCTAGACGTAGAACCACAGGGTCATCACCAGGAGACATCTGACATGGTAGATAAAATGATATTACTGACTTTTACTGATGGAGAAGCGCTGACTGTGTATAAACACGAAACTGCGTTCTCCGTCAGTCTCACGTAATGACTTTCTAACATCTGTTGCTTTATTTTGTGAAGATTTATAGGTGCCATCGCATGTGCACTTCAGTAAAGGAAATCCCGTAATGTTGTCTGAAAAACATTCAGATTTTTAGGGAAACACCCTGGCAAGACACAAAAGGAAACAGGAAACAAGAACAGAATGGATGACCTGGATGACTTACGTTGGCGCGTGGACAAGCATGTGGATTCATTTCCCATAACATCCTTTGTGAAAATGAAAACTTTCCCAGAGATTAAAATAATTTCTTTAATCTTGGTGCAACAGTCTCCCAAATTCCTACAAACTGAGAGTGCTAAACTGAGGTGTGTATTTTCATCTGTTAACTACGAATAGAAAACCAATAGCCTGGACACAAAATCTGTTTGTCACAGGCGCACAGGTAAGTCCAACCTCAAAGCAACTTGTGGTTATAAGTAGTTCGCAACGTTTTCCCAATCTGCAAGATAGCCACCATGATTGCGTGTTAAAGTTCTTGAACAGCCAATAGCATTCGAGATACCAGGTCAATATCCTAGGCGCAGATGGTGACTGAGAGCCACAGGGTAGTCACCAGGCTACATCTGACACAGTATATAAAATTATATTACTGCATGAAATCCCAAAATGAGAGTGACAACTTGTTTACAGTCGCTATAAATAACTGCACAATAGCCAATGGTGGTATGAGGGGAAACCTTTGGGGTAGGGTGCAGGGTTTGGGGACTGTCAAAGGTCACTCAGCACCCAGGACCCAGGAAATAAAGGGACAGCTGATAGTCCCCAATTCCCGACTCTTTTACTTCATTCTCATCCACATATCTGTTTATTAAAAACTCTTTATAATAGCTTCAAATGCCATTTGGACAAAGGGAGAGAGTGAGACTGAGCCAGGGCAAGAACAAGTCAAGCTGAGTCAGATTCGATAAACGGAGGACAACACACCAAGTTGGACCAAGGATCGGACCAGCAGCTTTACCCCTGATTGATCTAAAATCCCACAACTAATTTCATTAGATCAACTAATTTGATCTAAAAACCCACAACTAATTTCTGGGCACACTGGGAATTGCACCGTCTCGGATCGCAAGACCCTTCAGCGGATAGTGAGGACAGCTGAGAAGATCATCGGGGTCTCTCTTCCCTCCATCACACACATTTACACCTCACGCTGCATCCGCAAAGCCACCAGCATTGTGGACGACCCCACACACCCCCCTCACACACTCTTCACCCTCCTGCCGTCTGGCAAACGGTACCGAAGCATTCGGGCCCTCACAACCAGACTGTGTAACAGTTTCTTCCCCCAAGCCATCAGACTCCTCAATACTCAGAAACTGGACTGAAAGAACACACACACACATACACACACACACAACTGTGCATCCTCCATCCTCTTTGCACATTACATTGGTCCTGGAAAAACGTTGTTTCATTTCACTATGTACTAACTGGCTGTACATAGTGACTTGACTTGTACTAACAGGCTGTACTTGACTTGACTTGGCAGGATGGTCTGTCTCGTTTCTATATAAAACACGCAATTTGGGAGCCAGATTTATATTGCAGACCTGATGTGATGACCAGTCGACAGAGCTCTGCGGTTTACACCAAGCAAAGAGAAGAGCGAACAGAATTAGAGCAGGTCAACATTAATTAACAACAACCACAAACAAGATCAGTCAAAAATGAGGTGAGGTATAAAGACAAACCATTATACAGCCTGTTAGTAAATGCAGGAATACCTTGGATATTTGCAGCATTCAAGAGCCCCAGTGCCAAGACATTTTATGAGATACTGGAAAGAATGAAAATCAAAACTTTGGGTCTTGTGATAAGCTTAATATAGTTCCCAGAGGTACAGTATACATTTCTTCTCATACTTTTGTTGTTATTATTTCAAAAGTTTACAATCACCATCAACTTTTCTTCGCAAGATACACTATATGGCCAATACTAAGGAGCCCAAACCTGTTCCAGCATGACAATGCCCCTGTGCACAAAGTGAGATCCATGAAGACATGGTGTGTGAAGGTTGGAGTGGAAGAACTCAGGTGGCCTGCACAGAGCCCTGACCTCAACCCCACTGAACACCTTTGGGATGAACTGGAATGCCAACCGTGCCCTCCTGGATCATATGTGGGTGTGATGGTCAGGTGTCCACAAACGTTTGGCCATATAGTGTATATACAGCAAGATTGAAAGGTAAAGGGAAAAGTACCAGATTTCAAAAGGGTGAGGAAAATATGACTGGAGGAAATATTGGAGGCCATGGCCAAGGTGCCTATAAACAATTGTGAGTTCTTTTCCAGGAAAAGATGGTGCTGCTCTGATATTTTGAGAGTTTTTTTTTTTTTTTTGTATTAAAAACAACTTCCTCCTGGGAAGTGCCTGAAAGTGATTGCATTCGGAACACATCTGTACACCAGTTTTGATGGGTTGAGTAATCAGACCACCAGTGGAACATGTTTTGTAGCCCCACACAAGATGGGAAAGCAATTAAAAAAAAAGGCAGCTGATTTTCTAAGATGTTTTCCTGCTTTCCTGGATGATCTATCCAGTCAGGCCAGCAGTGAGCCAAATGCATAGAAACTTGTGTGGATTGTAAGGACAGGGTCTTCCTTTCAACCTCAGCACAGGCAGTTCCAGGTTTTCCAAAGGAGAAAAAATATATATCAAGTACAGTTTTGCCCAGGTTTGGCAACAGGTAAGGGAAACATCATAAACAGAACTATCTAGGATCAGAAGATTGATGATATCGGAGTTATCCATGGCCAGGAGACCAAAAGAACACAACTGGCTCTGCTGTCTGGGGGGAAGGTCTACAGTCCATTCAAGATGAGGTTCCTGCCTACTTTACTGACAGATTCCCTATAAATGTACGTTTATTTCTTGACTATTAAAAACACTAGGTATTATCTTGATTGTCTGACTAAGGAGATAAAATATTTAGCTTACTGCATATTGTTTTAGTGCAATTGAAGGCAATGGTTCCATTTGATATCTGTTGCACAAGGCGGCCATTAATAACCCTAGGCAGATGCTGGTCAATAGGTTATGCAAGAAGAACAGGAACAATTGGAAGACGTTTCTCAGGTTTGGTAAGCTGCTTCCTTATTGTACAAGGCCTAAGAATCTTTATGGTCTTTTAAGAGGAGCGGCACAGCTAGTCCTGATGTGTAGTGAGATGTGTTTAAGGAACAAGTACACTGTTGTCAAGATGTCATGTAAGTAGACAATTTGATTTGTGTATTTTCTTTCTTCATTTGACGATTCTTGGCAATACACTGATGTGGCGAGTCTCAACAGATGTTATGAACAGTGCTGGTACAGACAGCTGTTGAGAGGCTTATTTCTGTCTTCAAAATATCAAGACACTGGGGATTTCAGAATGTCCAGAATTCAGATGTGTTGCCAAGGAGAGCTGGTCCAAAGGTTTTATAAGGAAAGAAGGATGAAGTGTTCCAAACATGCTGATTCCCATTATGACCAGTGAGTTGGAGATGAATGTGGTCTAGCTCCTGCTCTACACATGCCCCCAATCTCAATGGCCCTGAATGTTTAGTAATTATTTTGTACATTAGGGGTTGTAGGACTACAAATATTTACTATCACACAGTACTCCATGTTGTGGAATTCAAAACCTTTTGTGGAAGTTGTGGAAGTCGAAACCTGTTTCAGAACATTGCTTTTTAAGGCCACACACAGGCTACAAATTACATTTCCAGCTTCAGTGCTTTTTTAGGCCACACTATTAACAATAACAGTAAATCGGTTGTTGAACACACAGCGTGGCACAAAAGTTCCTTACAGCTTAATGATGGATGGAGGATGTGATGTCTACAGCAGGGTCTGGGAGGTTTTTCTGCAGTGTTTAACTCTAGCCTCAGTAGCGTCCAAAAATAAGTCTGGATCTGCCTCTTTGAGCTGGCATGCACCGCTGATCTGACTCTAAACTAGCTGAGTGAGATAATATAGTGACGTGCAACAAGTGGCTCTGAGAGCGCTCATTCTGACTGCGCTGGTCACAATTCACTCTGCCACAGTGCACAGATTTTATTTTAATCTTATTTAGCTTTAAAGGAGGACCACAATAACTGCAGGAGGAATTTCTTTTGGTTGTGGGTGGGAGTACAATTGAAAAACTTGCGCACACCTCTCCACTCAAAGTCCATTAAAGCAAAAGAATATTAAAAACGAATTTTTTCCAGTATACTTAAATAGCTCTATCTAGCGTGAAATATTTTCAGACTAATGAAGATCTCTTACCGTCTTCCTCACTGTTTCTTCCACTTCTCCACAGTGGCGACATATGAACGTACTAGTCTACTAGTCAACGCAACCCCGCAACACCTTGTTGAATTTAGCCGTACGTCACACACCTTCACCACGGACTTATAATTGGTGTATATGACTCATTCTAAGCTTAAACAGCCTCTCCATAGAACTTAATTATAGACTATAGATCTTACCTTAAGGTAGACCTTAGACCTTAATTACAGATTTACACCCTCGCTCTAGACCTTTATTACTAGTAATACACGCTCTAGACCATATATTACTTTACAATATATGCGCTAAGCTAATAGTTTTCTGGCCCTTGCTGTGTTTTTATTTCTGAATGACTTGACAGTGGAAACCTTACACACTCTGACCATGGGAAAACTTTTACATTTAGCTTGTTATTCACTTAAAATGTAAAATTCCAACTGCAGTGAAGCAATTAGGAAATGCATGCAGTGTATGCAGTGAAGAGGTGCAATTTTAGCCACAGATTAGCCTCTAAAGTCTTGCCGTAATACGCTTTTCCCAAAGATGCTAAAACTATTGATGAGTGTGAGCAACCGTAATAAACAATAAACTGTAGCTAGCCTGGCCTCATAAACCTCGCTAGCATGTTTGCTCTGAACTCTACTTTCAAGAGTGCTCTTGGCAAAGAAAACTTTATAACACTGTTAAAGGCATGGCCTTTAAAGACATAGCTTTTAACGATAAATCTCATTAGGATGAAATAAAAGAAAGAAAGTTCCTTCCAGTAGGAAACACAACAACCTTCACAGCAAGTAATTATCCAGCCACTGGTGTAGCGTTGAGTCCGGAAAGCCATTCATACATTTCTGCTTAATCCATAATTTAACAGTGTGCTGAAATATGTACGAGGTGCATGAGAATGCCTTCTTCTCTACTTGACATGTTGTTAATACCAGCATTTACTCTGCATTTAGGCAGACTAAAGACTAAAGACTGAGGCTGGGGTGTTTTTATAAAAGTGCTTCCACTGCTTTTACAGTTATAAATCTGTAAGTAAAGGTAAAAGACGTTTATAAACACAGGTAAAATTCCAGATAAATAACTTAAAACTTTAATATAACCTCCAAAATCTACAGCACATATAGCGTCCCAGCTCACTTTCTTTAATTGATATTCAACTACACTTTAGGTTCAAATATAATTATTAAAATATATCGTATTATGTATTTTGCATTAATGTGTGAATCCGTTGCACATCGCATGCTTTTCCACGAGTCGTCCATTACAGGTAATAAAACAGCTGCACACTTTATTTTCAGCTCTGTTACCTGAACACATTCACCCCTATGGAATATTTGGACTATTCCACAAGTCACATGTTCGACAATTTCCTAAAGCTCACGGGAAGAAGAAAAGTAAGTTCTTCCATTGTTTTTCCCCTTACTTTCTGTATGATTCAGCGATATGGACTTATGAGGGCATTTGGAAAGTACAACACTGTTACGCGGTTTATAGATTGAAAGTAAATTATTAATTATACAAAATAATTTTAAGTAAATGCATGTGCCATTAGCATGGATGCTAGTTAACCACATTTTATGTAATTCTGTGCTTTAAAAAAATCAACCCTGCAGTCCATCAGCATAGAAACCTTGTTTGTTGTCCGAGATATGTTTGAATTTTAGTTAAATGCACGTTTTCTTAGCTTCAATGTGGAAAATTATTTTTAAAATATAGTTTAATTGTTAAGTGTCAAGCACTAAATGGCACCACAATTGTAGGATCATCCAAATGGTCTGTTATTCGAAAAAATGCAAACTTTCTCAATTTGTGTACAAACGATAACTGATATCATTTTTAAAAATTTTACTCCGTTTTAAAAAAAAAAAAAAAAATCCTGTCCACATGAACAGTGTTTTCGAAAACAGCTTCACACAAAAACAATTTGAAAACACCAGTACCAGAAATAATAAATCATTAACTGTTACGTGAAATGGTTTAAGAATAACGTTAAGAGTCGTGTACTGAATGGCAGAGGAGGAGAAATGCGAGAAAAACAAAACAAAACAAAAACAAGGCTAAAATTTCAAAACAAGAAATGACAAATACAAAGATTCATATGCGTGGCCTGACGATGAGGCTATGGTTACAGTTATCCAAAATCTCTGTTCGCAGTACGGTTTGTAGCGCTAATAAAACAAAGCGAAGTTGAATTTACATTTCGTTTAAACACGTTTTGAAATAAGAAGTTATATAGCACAAAGTAACGTAGCGCAAAGTCGGGATAAATGTTGCGCATTCGTATCACACGCAAAATTGTGCTGTGATGTCAGCGTTAAGAAAAAAAAAAAAAAAAACAAAGTTTTTCCCATCCACATGAAATCAGTGAAAAATGTACGATTTCAGACCCAGAACGTTTTGTGGTTGGAAAACCAAAACACAGAGAGAAAAAAAAAAAAACGATGCTTTTAAAATGATCTGTTCACATGTGGATGGGCCTCGGAAAATAACACACTCACACTTCACTTTCTCCGCACTCAGGAAGCTTCATCAGGTACTTGTCTGTCACCTGTTTTTTTTTCCCTCTCTTGCTCCTTTCTTTTTCTTTTCTTCACTTAAAACTCGAAGCTGATAAACATTATCATTATATACAGTGATTAATACTTAACAACGTAAAAATACTCAAAATGTCATTAGCGTTAGTATTAATGCAAACAATATCATCATCGTAATCGTAATCGGCATACCCATGTTCCCTCTCTCTCTCTCTCTCTTTCTCTCTCTCTCTCACCTCCTGGGCTCCTGAGAGAGTTAAGAGAGCCAGCCTCCTCCAGAGACAGCCTGTTAAAGAGACTCCCAGCCATGCTTCCTCCGTCGCTCTCTCCTTCTCTGCCTCGCGCTCGCTCTCCTCCTCCTCCTCCCGTTCCCTCGCTTTTTTCACCTCTCTGACGTCAGCGACGTTTGCCGGCCACCCTTCCCTTCCCTTCCTCAATCCCCTCCTCTCTCAGTCTCTCAGTCTTCCTCTCCTCATTAGTTCCCGTCACCTGCTTCTCAGCGCAATCCTTCTTGACAATAGCTGGGAGGGTTTGGAAGAAAACGAGGCTCCCCACATCGCTATATCAGCTCTCTCTCTCTCTCTCTCTCTCTCTCGTATCTTCTTTTCTTTTCTTTTTAATCTCAGAAGCTCGGTTTATCAAAAGGCACCTCTGATGCTCCTACTGGGAATTCCAGACCTATCAGCGAGTCAGTTAAAGAGTCGACTCCTGCGGCTCCCAAACGACTCGCCGCTGTTTTGCTCTAAACTGGACAATGCTTGTGATGTTTTGACGCTTTGTGACATAGTGACTAGTAATTAAATCTCACGGATATATTTATAGATATTTCTCGTGCATATGCAACAGTGGATAAGCTGAATGCTAATCATGACTCGGCAAACCTGAAGCGGAAAGATCCCGAGCTGGATTTATGACTTCTCTGAAGTTCTATTAAAATATCTCCAAAGAAATCATCGCTCTCATGAACGTATCATTAAGTAGATCTTTCCAGATCGTGGACACTACACCACAAATAAAAAAATGATATATTACTAAATAAAACATCTTAAATACAGACAAAATTCAACTATTTCTCTTTATTAGGCTGTTTTGAAACAAATAGAAGATTATAAATCCTAGTTCTACATACTTTTACTCATTTCAAGCTTAAAATTGTCTTATTTTATTTGTTAATTTCAAGCATTTATTTCTAGAAAGAAGCAAAATGATCTGCTTTTAAGCTTGAAATGAGTAAATATGTCTAGAAACAGGTGTTAATGTTCTTATATTTGTTATGTAGTAATCTCATAATGAGATATATCAGATGAGTTTTCCTTTAATCAAGATATCATTTTTTTTACAATCCCTGTGATATGATTGGAGAGACCTTAAAAGATATTTTCACTTATCCCCAAGTGAATTATGGGTAGTGTATGAGAACTATATCTAATCAAAAACATCGATGAAGCCTGTTTGGCTGTCGGGACAGACGAAGAAACAAATGTTTTATGTGATTTAATTAACGAACGAGCAAAAATTAAACATCACCACAACCCTGACCAGGATACTGCACTCACTGAAGACGAAGGAATTCATGCTCAGATGTTGAAAAGAGGTTTCTATGGAAGCATTTTGATTAAACGACACTGCCAGAGTAACGCCACTTGCTATCTACGTATAACAGAAGAAGAAGGGAGGAAAAAAAAAAACGATTCGACTCTTAACATTCACCTAAAAGAATCAGAATCAGAGAATCGACTCGTTTTGTGACTCTTTCTCCTGAGGGGGTTTGGCAGCAGTGCAGCTGAGATCCAGAAAACAGAGGGGCAGAGTGGAGTGTAATGACTCCTTAGAGAAAGCAGAGGAAAGGGAGGAGTGACATTTCTCTCTCCACTTACCCTGAAGCCATCCCGAGGAAACCGTGATCTTAATCTGGGGAAAGGAATCGTCGTCAAACTGTGTGAAGACGCCGCCTGGGTCCAGCTTCTTAACTTCGCGCGTAAACAAGAGGAAAAGTATAAAGACCAGACGGACGTGTCAAACGCTAATGGCTAATCCTGCCTTCATTAGGACAGCCTCAGTGCCAGCTGGAGAGAGCCGAAATTTCTGCACAGAGTCTGGAGCTTCAACACGTGGGCTTTCAAAAAAAAAAAAAAAAAAAAGCAAATCCTGAACCAAAAACCTTTGATCTTGAGGCAAACGAGACGGCGGCGAGAAAATCTGTCACAAATGCAAGGATACAAGTGCCAAAAAAAAAAAAACATCAAACCCTTTCCACAATCCAAAGACAATATACATGCAGCTAAACAAGTAACGGATGATGATAATTGAATTAATTGACTCATGCAGCCTGTGATTCTGTTTTGTAGATTTTTTTCAGAATATCAATTAAAGTACATTTCGCGGCTTTCTTTACTGCCTGACTGTTTTTTCCACCACCATCGCAACTAGCTGTCGTCCACAAAGCGGCTACTAGTCAATGTATTACTCGACTAGTCCAAATTTCTTCCACACTATATCGATCATAAAAAAGAATGACCTCAGAAACGAATCATAAATATAAAGATGTGGTGTAGTTTAAGCTACTGGATGTGAACATGTCTGTGAAAGCGAACTGGCTTGATCTCCTTCATAGCTTTTATGAAAGAGCCACATGCTGTATTTATGCTTCGAGGTAGCTACAGGGACACGATAATCGATCTCTTCCACGCCGTTAGAGATTAGGATTCAGATCTGATGCTAATCTGCATTTTTATCTTTTTTTCTCTTGCCTTGTTTGTGTTGTTCTGATTGTTGAGTTAACCAGTGAATGGCTTAATGCAACGTGTTTGGCAGAAAGCGCCGAGGCAGGCGTGTCCAGGGATTTATTAGAGAGAGAAAGTGGGAAGAGAAAAAAAAACAAGAGGCTCACCTGAGTCAGAGCTGGATGATGCAACAGGCATGGCTGGTATCTTGGGACTTCTCGGCTTTCTAAAATGAGGAAAGAGAGAGAGAGATAATAATAATAATAATAATAATAATAATAATAAGTGTGCAGTTTTCTGTTGGTTTGGAATAAAGTGACTAACGTTATCAGACAGTACTCAAGTTTAGAGGTGAATGATAATCAAACACTACATGGAATTTTTTTTTAAAAATTATATTGCAAACATTAAAAATACACTGTAAAATGACATCTTAGCTACTAACAATATCTTCAATATAGGCAAATTTAGCTACTATTTCTCTTTTGTGTTTATTATTTATTTATTATTAAACAAATATAAAACCACTAAGCCAATTTCTAGACATATTTACTCATTTCAGGCTTAAAATTGACTTATTCTATTGGCAGATAATTTAGCTTATTTCAAGCATTATATCTAGAAAGCAGCAAAAAGATCTTAAAATTGTAATTATATTGCTTATTATCACTAAATAAAAATGTTTATCTGTTTATATTGTTTATTTTTGTAGTGTACTTTGGTGTATTTTTGTAGTGTACAAATGGCAACACTGCACAACAATGTCAATAGGCCTATTGAATATTTCATAATTTTTCTTTATACACACTGTATTTAGAATTTTTTTGAGAATTTTTGCACTTTTCTGTTGTTAATTAGACTTTTCCATTTACAAACTTGTCTGTGCTTACTTTCTTCCCATCTCTATTTCACAATTTCCATAGAAAAAGCTAATGCCTTCCTCTTTATACCGTGGACAAGAAATATTTCCATGTCCAAGTTCAGAGCAAAAGACAAAAATTACCCCCCAAAAAAAATTGGGCTAACATAAAATATAAATAATTTTACAAAAAATTACAAAAGGCATAGTAGTCCTATCACCTGCATGCAAATGAAATGTAAGATCCTTTGTTGTCATATAGTAACATACACCAATCAGCCATAACATTAAAACCACTGACAGGTGACATGAATTATATTGATTATCTCGTTACAGTGGCACCTGTAAAGGGGTGAGATATATTAGGCAGCAAGTGATCAGTCAGTTCTCGAAGTTGATGTGTTGGAAGCAGGAAAAATGGGCAAGCGTAAGGATCTGAGTGATTTTGACAACGGCCAAATTGTGATGGCTAGACAACTGGGTCAGAGCATCTCCAAAACAGCAGGTCTTGTGGGGTGTTCGCGGTATGCAGTGGTTAGTATCTTCCAAAAGTGTTCCAAGGAAGGACAACTGGTGAACCAGCAAAAGGGTCATGGGCACCCAAGGCCCACTGATGCACGTGGGGAGCGAAGGCTAGCCCATCTGGTCCGATCCAACAGGAGAGCTACTGTAGCACAAACTTCTGGAAAAGTTCAAGCTGGCTATGCTGGAAAGGTGTCAGAACACACAGTGCATCACAGCTTGCTGCGTAACTGCAGAGCGGTCAGAGTGCGCTCTGAAAGGCAAGCCAGTAGAGGCAGTGTGATGCTCTGGGGAGTGTTCTCCTGGGAAACTTTGGGTCCTGGCATTCATTTGGATGTTACTTTGACACATACCACCTACCTAAACACAGTTCCACCCCTTCATGGCAATGGTATTCCCTAATGGCAGTGGCCTCTTTCAGCAGGTTAATGAGCCCTGCCACACTGCAAAAATTGTTCAGGAATGGTTTGAGGAACATGACAAAGAGTTCAAGGTGTTGACTTGGCCTCCAAATTTCCCAGATCTCAATCTGATTGAGCATTTGTGGAATATGCTGGACAAACAAGTCCGATCCATGGAGGCCCCACCTCACAACTTACAGGACTTAAAGGATCTCCTGCTAAAGTCGTGGTGCCAGATACCACAGCACACCTTCAGAGGTCTTGTGGAGTCCATGCCTCGATGAGTCAGAGCTATTTTGGAGGCACAAGGGAGACCTACACAATATTAGGCAGATGGTTTTAATATTATGGCTGATCGGTGTATATCAAGCAGCTGAATGGCCGAATGGGCAAAACCACAGGTCATGGTAAAATTATAACATCTGCACAAGGGAGACATGGAAGTTTGATGCCTGCTCTGGCAAAAACACCACTGTATCAAGAAGAGTACTCAGGTTACATGATTGGATGATGTGGATAAGTTAAATGTAAGAGCAACAAATAGACATGTGCTGAGGTGAGAGCAGTACTGTAACACTTTCTTAATGCTTATCTTCTAGCTAGGTTTCTGAAAGCATGCAAAGCCATACAGCTACCTGTTAACACCTTGTAAAATTGTTCTTTTTTTGGATATGAATCTCTGTTATACTGCGTATTTGTTCTTTGTATCGAGCAGCATTAGCATAATGGCAGCTAAGTGTGAGGTAATGGTATCTCTGATAATGCGGTACAACAAACATTAGACGCTTTAAGTATCTAGATCTAAACAATGAAGTAAGGCAATGCCCTTAATAAATACGCAGCCTACATCATTGCTTGAAGTGATATCATGACTAACCTTGGCAACCTCGCTGGACACAGTAGATTCTGGAGGCAGAACTTCATGTACATGGGTGGGGTTTAAAAAAAAACATTCCAATGATGGTGTACATCATCTACTGACCAGTTTGAGCACCAATTTTGGCTAACGTACCTTTAATAAACTGAATAACTCAAAGCTTCTCAAAATGAAACAGTATGTAGTATTATACAGCATTGAATATGCCAAAATACCAAATCGTTACAGGTCTGGCCAATAAGAAGACTTCCTTTTCAATATCAACTCCAACCGCCAGGATATATTCAGGTATATGGAAGGAAAAACCAAATGGCAGGCTTTTTACTTGCATGACGTAATTCGATCTACTGATTTGTTTTTAAATAAATAGATGAATGAATAAATTAATAACCCTGAATTCAACTGAGATGCTATGCATCAAACATTTTCAGCTCAAATACACTTTATGTATATAAACATTACTATTTGCCCATTTTCATTACATGTGATGAACATTTGTGAAACATTGAGCATGTTGTTACTGTAAGGGAGTGAGGAGACTCCTAAGGGAACTGTTCACAGACCACAAAGTCTGTAGTTACACATGATTGACACATTAACACAGCAGCTAATATAATGGAGGACGTTTCTTTCAGGAAATTGATTTTAAAAACATCCGGGCTGAGTGATATCATCCCTGAAACACAGAGGCAGTAATCTGATGCAAGCAGAATGCAGAACAGGAGCTAAACAGCAGCACCTGATTTATGGAGTTCTGTGCAAAAGAAGTCTTGCTTTAGTTTCTTGATCACTGAACGCTTTGTGCTGGAGACGTGAATAACCATAAAGCCATAAAAAGAACACGCATGAGCAGAAAATGCTAAACATTACAGCTGTGCGTCGGTGCAGCTCTCAATCAATATCCTATCTGAAGCGCTGTAAGGGTTCTGAGTGAATACAATTCAGGTCTGAATCGACCTGCCTGCAGGAAGTGACCCAAAAATGCAGTGTTTTGGGACGCCAGCTGCTGAACTCAGAGCTGGTCCACTGCAGAAATGCCATGTGTTCAGCAATAACAGAAAATAAATGTGGGGTGCGATACACAAAATATTTTAACATGATTATTTATATAATTATCTAATCATTTATTTAGTGCCAACTCTGTACTCGAGTGATTGTTGTGATTAGGGGGCCAAGCACTGAAGGTGCATAGGCACCCTACTAAAATTGCATGTTTTATTATTATTTTTATTATTATTATACTTCCTATAGGAGTTTATGGCAGCCTATAGATCGCTTCATACGCATTTTATGAAATTTGACACAGTGATAGAAGACAGTCTCAGCTACCAAACCAGTCATTTTGGTATAGGCCAGTCAAGCCCTCTAGGCCAAATTTGGACATACCTTTAGAATAATAACTCTCCAACACAATATAATCGAAATGCAATTCACTTTCCTCTGATTCTTTGGGTCAAGCCGAGTTCAGCAGGCTTTTTTTTTTAATTATATCTCGGCGACGCTGTAACATTTTCAGAATAAACTATAGATGAGTAAAGGATCTTGTCATAACAGACACAAGTGAGGTAATATCTCAGCAAAAGCTTGATGTTTTGCCTTTAAATTCAGTATTTGTCCATGGGAACAAGTGCTGATGGTCCCAGTGGCTTCCTTCTGGGCTTCCTCCCTTGTTAAGGGGTGGGGCCAACATGTGCTTGGCCCCTTTAATCACTGCTTGCAGCTACTTTTTCAGCATGTGCTTCTGACTAATAAATTTGTCTTCTGGCAAAAATAACAAAAATTAGAGCTGGCACCGTTCCCATACCCAGGATCTATATCAGGCTGATACCAGCAAAACATGGTGGATCAAATATCGGAGGAAAAATTATTCATTTGATCCGATCCTGTAACAAATGGAAAAAGATTTTTTGGAACTGTAGGTGTTTACATGTAAAGAGATTTGACTGTGTTGTTTTGTTAGGATTAATTTTTAATAATATTTATACTTTATTATATTTGCAATGTATGTGTTTTTTTGTGTGAAAGCTGAGGTTTTCTGTAAGTTGTGTTTTTAGCTACATATTTTTTACAGTGCTTCAGTTAAAAAAAAATTTAGCTTCGTAGCTCATAGTAGGAAAAAAATATCAGCTGATACTCAAGGTTTCAGTATCGATATCAGACTAGTAAAAGTGGTATCGTGCCATGTCTAACAAAAAGTATCAATTTCACTCCGATCCAGGCTCGACAAATAGGTGTGAAAGCACTTCCACCGTTTACTATTTCTGATTTTACTTAAGTGCTTGTGCTCTGTGGCACGCTTAAGGTGCTTTCACACCTATTATTCCGAATCAGACATAAATCAATTCTTTTGTTTGATTCAATTCCTGCAGTGAGTTGATTCAGAGTCAAATTTCCCTAGTGTTCAGTAGGAAGTGGATCGCGACCACCTCGCTCAGATGCTCTTGGATTCGAGTGTGTGTTAATCCGTTCAAATGCATTAAACCCTGGGTCTGTGAATGCGTACTCAAGCTAGTTATTGGTGATTTTATGCATTTATTGTGAAAAGAATTGAGGGCTCATAAACACCTTAAATACACACTGTATGAAAAATATACACTTGGCAACTATATAATTACACTCAGAGTGTGTGTGTGTGTGTGTGTTATGCTCTAAATGGGCAAGTCCTTAAACACATCATCTTACACACATCCGAAGGCACACGACTTTAATTACAGCTCCCACCAGCTTCCTGACTGAAGTGTGAACACACACACAACCATAAATAGTGAACCCGGGTGAAGCTTTCAAATATTGACTGTACATCTGAGCAGACTGCTGCCCTATGTGTGTGTGTATGTGTGTGTGTGTGTGTGTGTGCGTGACAGAGAGAGAGAGAGAGAGAGAGAGGGAGAGGGAGAGAGATGGACAGATTCAGCCACTGAGGAAGAGACTGCTAAAATCTCAATAAGGCATGTCATGATTCAATTACACGGCCACAATGTGATTAGAAATCGATTCTTCATTTGTTCAGTAAACCCAATTCATGCCTTTTTTTGTCCAACTGCTTGCTGCTTTAAAAGGAACACAAACATGTTATTCTTCAAATCCACTTTTAATCTTTAAGATCCCATCTATTTTTAGTCGACACACGCCCAAGTGTCAGTCCATCGAAACTACTTTTTTTTCCTAAATGACTCCTGAGTCGCTTCATGTTTGATTCATTCATTCACGTTTGAAGTGAATAAAGTGGATAATGCAGTCACAGCACTTCAGTTAACATCACTGCATCACTCACTCTGTGTCTCTCTCTATTTCTCTCTATCTCTCTTTTTCATCCTCTCTCAATATTTCTCTCTCTCTCTCTCACACACAGACTTTCTGTCTCTCCCAGTCTCTCTCTCAGACTCTCTCTCTCCCTCTTTCTGTCTCTCTGTCTCACTCACTGTTTCAGTCTCTCTCAGACTCGTTCTCCCTCTTTCTGTCTCTGTAGCAGTATCTTGCTCTCTCTGTCCGTCTCTCTCTCTCTCTCTCTCTCAATTCAATTTAATTTAAATGAGCATTACTGTGTTGTACCACAGTGTATAAAGGATAAATACACATTTAGTATATTTTAAAACACATTTAAAACATTTTAAAAACATATACGCGCACATACACAAAAAAGAAAACATTGCACATAAACGGCAAAGAAAGAGAACAATGGGAAAGAAGTGGAAAAGGGAACTGAAAGTAGCAGTTTCAGCAGAACTGTACTGTGAGTTAATGAGAAGTCAGCGTCTCTCCCTTATACAGTGACAGGAAGACACATACTGAGCTGCCAGCTGAATAAAGAAGTCTGTCTTCTCTCCCAAAACACAGGAGAGTTTCTCTAGGTGACCTCACTGAAGGAATTCAGGTAGAATTTGCCCTATGAGTGTAAAGTATGTGGATCTAATGATGCGTATTTGCTGCACTCATTGAGGAAGTGCAGCTCATCCTCCAGCACTCCTTCAGTGCACTGTGAGCACAGTCTGTCCTCTCTCTCTCTCTCTCTGATTTGTAATCAGTTTTAATTCTGTGGAAGTAGATTAATTTGTTTACTTCTTTCATTTTGTTTTGCCAATTATGAATGTATTCTTCCTGTGTTGTTTTTTCTGTTTGTTTTAATTTTGCCTGTCTGCACTGGGTTTGACTGGTGTTTCTCTGCTAAATATCGGAAAGGATCGCTCTCTGAGTGTCCTGCTCTGTGTATAAAGGCACAGTGGTGGTAGTGGTAGGTAGTTTAACGGGGAGGGTGAATTTAGACAGAGATTTCCTGATGCTATAGCAAGCTCTATGAGCCTTTTCGGTCAGATCCTTCATTGCCATGTCAAATTGTCCAAATGCAGAGATTGTCAGACCCAAATAGTTGTAGCTGTTAGTGTGACTAAGGGTTGTTTTGCCAAGTTTAAAGATATATTTCTTTTCATGAAGATGGGTTTCCTTTTGAAATATGATAACTTTGGATTTTTCAATGTTTAGTGGTAAGGCCCAATTGGAACTGTAATTGTCTAACAGTGAGAGGCTTTCGTGTAGTCCCTCCTCGTTTGGTGACAGCAGCAGCAGGTCATCTGGGTATAGCAGACATTTAATTTCTCTGCCCCTGCGGGTCATTCCTCATGAGGGTCAGGAGGGATCATTCCTGAAGGCTTGTGGCCAGTTGGTTAATATAAATATTGAATAATATTGGGCTCAGGCTGCAGCCTTGATGAACTCCTCTAGTCTGGTAAAAATGGTTCTTTGGTAAGCACTTGTTCTCGTTGTCCTTTACGATGTCGTATGTCTTTCCTCCTGTTCCACTCTGAATGGGTTTCATGAAGAATCCGTTATGAAGCTGTTCTCTGTTTGAGCATGAATCCAGTTTGACAACTGTGTAGTCTTGAGTTCTTGGAGGAAGTTTACTAATCTGGCTTTTATAATACTACAGAATAATTTACCCAGGTTGCTGCTCACTGTGATGCCCCTGATATTATTTGGGTTGTACTTGTCACCTTGTTTAAAAATTGGGGTGATATAATTTTCTTTCCAATTCTCAGGAAAGTGTCCTGATTTTAATAAAAATTGAGAATGGCATGTCTCAGTTTGCGGCTACTATGCTTCAACATCTCATTGTATACTGCATCTGAGCCACAAGACTTTTTATTTTTGAGTGATTTGATCTTTTCAGTCAATTCATTTCATAATATACGGTTCAGTGGTTGAATTGATCTTTTATTGTACGTTCCAGGTCATGTAGCTGGGAGGTCATGTATTTGGTTGAGGTTTGGCTCATTTCGAGTATAGAGGTGTCCAAAATGTTCTGTCCAGATGTTTGGGTCATGGAGTTAATTAAACTGTCCCACAATTCCCAGAATGAATTCTGACTGACTTCCTCCTCGATCTTATTGAGCTTTGCTGTCATTTGCTCAGCTCTTGTCCTTCATAGTAAGGACTTGTATTTTGCTCATGGTTCGTGTTTGTTGATCTGATGGGTCTCTCTGTTTTTTTATTTGATAGTAATCGTAGTTCTTTTCTTGAACTTTGGCATTCTTTGTCAAACCAGTCACGTTTAACTATTTCTCTTTTGGATTTGTAAATTTTTCTTTTTTTCAGTGTTTTGCTATACACTGTGGAGAAAAAATTTGGTTAGCTACTCCGTTGCTGAATTAATGCTTTTTTCTCTTCTCTAAATTTAGTGCATAGAAACATGTCTAACGTGTTCTGGACACGAGAGTCAGCTCCGTATTGGGCAGGACTTTCTGTTCTCAAAAAAACATTTGGTGGGGAAGGAATATAGTTTGGGCTTCTGGTTTGAACATGGTAGCAGACCATTTATTTAAACCAATAACTATGTGACTGTGGTTTGAAAGAGGCAGCTGTGGTATCACCATGAAATAGTTGATCTTATCTTGCTCTATATCTGTTATGGCGTAGTCCACTGTGCTACTGCCTAGAGAAGAGCAGTAGGTAAACTGACCCAGTCCAGTTCCTTCCCCGTTCTTGCGTTCAGATCTTCCATTAACAGTACTCAGCCTAGGGCCTGAAAGTGGATGATCTCTGACTGTAGTGTTGGGAATATGTCCTCATTACAGTAGGGCGACTCGTATGGGGGGATACAGATGGCACACGGGTAAATATCGTCATCCGAACAAATTAATTCCTTCTTAAGATTCATCCAAATATGTGTCCTGCCTTTTTTTTTTTACTGGCAGAATGTTATGCCAAAGATCATCTTTTAACCAAACAATAATTCCTCTTGAGTCCCTGCCACTTCTAACATGAGCGTTTTTTTATGGATGGTATATATAATTCTCTACAGTTTGAAAGAGTGTAGTTTTTATTATCTGACTGGCTCCATGTCTCCAGTAGCATAATTATATCTGAACTATATCTAATATTTACACAGTCGGGGTTAGTGCTCTTTTCTCCAGAAGAAGAGGAGAACATTCCCTGAATGTTGTAGCAGGCGATTTTTAACAATGACATTCTGAATAACTCGATTTACCAGAAAAAGAATGCATGATTTTTTTTGATGCAATTATGTTACAAGAAATACCATATAAGTTAAATATATATTTTAAAAAAAAACATATAGGAAAAATACATTAGAATGTTAATAGCAGAACAGAAAGAGGGAAGGGGTGAAAGAAAAAAAAATGTTAACCAAATATATTAACTAAACTTAAGCTGCTGATTAACTTAATAGAGCATGTGTTTTATCTGGTTGAGATCACTGGGTTCTGATCTCTCTCTCTCTCTCTCTCTCTCTCTCTCTCTAACTTTCAGACATTTTTCTTTTAGGTTTCAAAAACACCTGTTTTAATGTTTCATTCACGCTGACACAGGATGTCTACAGAACAAATCCTTTCACCAGCTAGATGTTCTGACTGTGCACTTTATTAACTGGGGGAGAGATAAAACTGCGAAGTGCTGAGATTTTAAATCTTCATAACTTAATCTAGCCAAGAGAGCGAACTCTCTCCCTCTCTCCCTTTCAGATCAATCCTCTCCAGGGTGGCTGAGCTTCCTGTTGTGGCACATTACCCAGAAATCACCACACCACAAAACACAGCTGTGCGTGTGTGATTATAGAGGAGGCATGTAGTTATGAACATGTGTGTGATTACAGGGTGGACATGTGGCCCTGTGGGTATGAAGAAGGACAGCTAGGTCTTAACATTCCCTCTGTTTATTATCACAGAGCTACATATAGAAATTTGACCAAATCTCAGTGCTATAACGTGTTCAGGACCAGAGACACGAGATGCTAGCAAACCCATCACATACCCGACACTTCCTTCTTAGCCTAGAAGATGCTGCTCCAGTTATTGAGTTGTTGTTGAGTGTTTCCTGTTACACACCATCTCTGGGAAGATATCTGTCTTTATGTTAGAGACGTGTGCACCATGGATGCTCAGCATCGCTAACATTCGGCTGAACAGGGTAATGCGAACACAAGGGTTAAATCACGCTTTAAATGGACGCTCAGACAGATTTACACATTCCCTTCCCAGCTGAAGTCACATACAAGCCTCTTCAAATGAATATTCATGAGCAGATGAAGTGACATCACCGTTCAGGTTTACTGTAAACTTCATTCAACCGTACTCTGTGGGCCTCTTTTTTTATGGCTGTTAGCTTGATTGTCAAACAAAAACACCATCATATCGGCCATCTTTCCACCTATAAGAAGAGCGCGGCAACGTTCTGTAGTAACCCGCCCTTCTCATTAATATTCATGAGCACAGGCGAATAACTAATGCAGCTGTAGCCTGCTGGACCAATCAGGATCAGAGTTAGCATAAAGTTTGTTTGAATGTTTGACATATCAGGTGTCGATCTTGAGTATGGAACCAAGAGAACAGTTTCCTCACATTCTTGTTCAAAGGATCAGAGAAGAGACCATTCAATTATTTATTGTTTATTTTCGCATACATCTCGTGTGTTTGCTTTGTGCAACTCAAGACGTTTGAGCTAGTCACTCTGTTTTGCCAGCTTCGTATTTAAAAAGCGGCGTCACGGGAAACGCTTTGGGAACTTTGTTAAGTGCCAGAACGTTCTAGATGTACCTCATCTCCCAGCTGTTTCCGTGACGTCCCAGCATGAGCGCGTAAACAGCTGCAGAATGAGAGTGAAGTCAGTATTCCTGGAGTGCAATAAACACCGAATGTCCACAATCATCCGAACGGCGTCCTAAGAATAGCCTCCTGCTCTCCCACAGGTCCACTTCCTCATTACATCACGGGAAACGGCTGTATCCAAGACAACCGTAACACCCCCCTCCCCCTCCACCCCATCCACTTTCTTCTCCCTCTTTTCGCCATGGCAACTAGAGAAAGGGCATTAAATAATTATAAGTCAGCATTATTATTTAACAGCGGAGGGGTTAAACTCGTCCTGCTTTCATTAACTTCCCAAATCTTTACACAATTTTTTTTTTACATTAACTCGACGTGAACAAAGATCGTTTAATAATTAATCAAAGGTAATCATTTATCTTACACTGTGTGCTTCATATTCAAGGTCGAAGCCTGATATGTCAGAAATTCAAACAAATTCGGTTACCTTTATGCTAATTCTGACCCTGATTGGTCCCGCAGGCTACAGCTGGATTAATTATTCGCCTGTCCTCATGAATATTAATGAGAAGAAGGTGTTACTACGGAACGTCGAAAAGCTTTGCGAGTGTGCTTTGCTCTCATAAGTGGAAAGGTGTGTGTACGTGTGTGCCTAACACACACACACACAAAGCTTCAAGCTAATTCAACCCTTGCGCATCAATTAGCCTCCACTGTTGGGGTCGGATGAGGAGAGAATTTTTAATTCCCCTGATTTTCATCCATTCTGATGCTAGATTTAGTGCGCAGATTTCCTGAGTCAAGTCGATCAGTAACCAAATCATCCCCAAAAGGCAGATAACATTCAAAATAGCACTTACAGAGCGGTCCAAAATAGGCACTGTTTACTTATTTCCCCTCAGTGAAGTGAAGTGAAGTGACTTGTGGCCAAGTACGGTGACCCATACTCGGAATTTGTGCTCTGCATTTAACCCATCCAAGTGCACACACACACCGTGAACACACACCGGAAGCAGTGAGCAGCCTTTTTTTGCTGCGGCGCCCGGGTTTCCAGGGAAACGACCCCGGAGGTGCGAGGTGGGGTAATGGCTGTGCACGAGAGGGTATGAAGGGGAGTGGAAGGGACCGACGCACTTACTGTCTCTTCACCTCAGAGATATGATTATAATATTAAATATCCTTAATGCTGTTTATTATGTGTAGAGATTATACAGGTACATCACTGACGTAATAAAAAAAACACTCTGCTTGACGTGACTAATGAAAAAATGTTCTACTTGACTAATAAAACCCTCAAATAAAATGGGACTCTACAAGAAGAGCAGCTGGCAAACTGGGGCCCTTGTCAAAACATCTGGGCGCTCTTTTCGAGTCTGACCTGCAACTTGACACGCAGGTAAACGTTTTTCCAATCGAGTAGTTTCCAAACTACTGCTAAGTGTAAATCCATCTTTTCGCTTAGAATGTTCTTCATGCTTTGAATTGATTACTGCAGTTCTCTCTACGTCTTCGCGCGGGCCACGGCGCAGCTTCTCGGCTCCAGAACGAGGGAACACGTCTCTCCTGTCTCCTTCACTGACTGCCAGTCAAGGGTCTGTTACTTGGGACCGAGTTATACCGTATCTCTGAGCTTACCTGTCTTTAAAATACCTCCTGAGCTTTTCAGATCCTCTAATCAGCTACTTTGAACCGTTCCTCAGACTTGGAAGAAGTTCAGAGGCGACTGGGAATTTTCTGTCACAGCTCCAAGATTGTGGAACAGCTTATCATTTTTCATAAAGGCACCCGATAGACATTTTATAATCCAATCTTAAAAAAAAAAAACATATTTATCTTCCCAGGCATCTGAAGGTCTTTAAGATCTGCAGTATCAGGTCTTTGTTTTCTGTCCTGATTGTGATTTTGTCTTTTAATGTTTTTATTTCGGCTTTGATTTACTGCTTTAGTCTTATTTGTAGTTGTCGTCACTAATAAAAAAAAAATTTGCTCTTCTTGATGTGACTAATAAAACCTCTCTGGTCTACATGACTAATAAAAAACACTATTTGTGCCTAAAACAAAACTCTAATCATGTGAGGAAAAAAAAAAACCATGACTATTAAATGTTAGTCACGTCAAGTAGAGCTTTTTTTTTTTTTTTTAATAGTCACATCACGTGACTAAACATGACTAATAAAAACTCTCTTCTGGACAAGGCTAGTAAAAACGCTCTACTTGACGTGACTAATAAAGATCTACTAAATGTGACTAACAAAAAAAAAAAAAATACTGGGGTACTAATAAAAACTCTCTGTTCTACGTAGCTAATAAAATCTCTCTTCTTGATGTGATTAATAAAAAAAAACACAGCACTTGACATGACTAATAAAGACGCTTGTCCTGACGTGACTAATTAAAAAAACTTGTACTTGACATTACTAATAAAAACACTCGACTTGATGACGCTAATAAAAAAGTTCTACTCGACATTATTAATAAAAAGGCTTTTTTTGATGTGACTAAAGCAAAAAACTCTAATAACGTCAGTACTAAATTTGTCTCACACACATATGACTAAACGTGACTAATAAAAAAGCTCTACTTGACGTGACCAATTTAAAAAAATACTCTTTTTGACGTGACTAAAAAAAAACTGCACCTGATGTACTAACACAAACTCTGTGTAGTCTACATGACTAATAAACACGCTCTTCTTGACACAATTATTAAAAAAGCACAGACGTGACTAATTTAAAAAAAAAAAAAAAAAACGCTCTTCTTGACATGCCTAATAAAAAGCTGTGAAAATTGATTTAATGTTCCAAGATGGCACAATAAGTCATTCAGGGATGATTCAGGAGGCTATAACAGCGTGCTGAGCGTCACAGGCGGCGTTTCGGGACAGCGGTGCGTAGATAAGTGTGTGTGGATGTCCGTGTTGTTGCGAATGAGAGGAACTCACACGCACGTGCGTGCTTCTCCTCCGAGCTTTCTGCATTCGTTACTCGCTTTCTGCTGCTGTGTGAATCGGTCCAATGTGAATACCCTAAAGATTTCAACCTGCCAACAACAACAACAAAGCAGGTTATATCCAAGTCTCACGTTTCCGCAGTGGAAAATCTCACCTGGATTCTGCAGATCTGTTGCTGAGCTGCTGCTGTAATCGTAAAGTCTGTCCTGTGCTCATCCCAGGACTCGTCTTCAGAATATTCTCACACTGTATACACACTCAGTACTGCCTGGCTTTACACTTCACTCCTCTACACACTTCTATACTGTAATAATTAACGTGGTTAAGGCTTTGGACTACTGATCAGAAGGTCAGGAGCCCCAGCACCACCAAGCTGCCACTGCCGGGCCCTCGAGCGAGGCCCTCAAGTGCTCAGATGTAAGAATGAAGTCGCTCTGGATAAGATGAGAAATGTACGTAAATGTAAATGTAAGCGAATAATCTCACTATCTCACTGAAGCAAATGGAGTCCATTTTGAGGCTCAGGGTTTCTTCCTCATGGCTTCTCAGGGAGTTTTTCCTCACAGCTCTCACCTTAGAGCTCACGCGCTATTTACTCTGTTAGCTAGCTGGCTAATTCAGCTCACATTCAGTAACCAGGAAATCTCTGCCGTCCTACAAGGAAGTAAATAAGAACCGGTTATGTCATGTTTCTGACAGAAAACCGGAGTAAACATCACTGTGTTTGTACATTATAGCCTTAATTAGCAGAGTGACGCTCTCGGGTTCAGTGATCGCCTTGACAACAGGCCACGCCCCCTGACAACCACGGCTCTGTCCCTAACCCCTAACCGCATACTAGCGCGTTATGTCCTGTGACCTAATGCTTAGTGCTGTTTATTCATGCGGAATGGGACGCAGCCGTGGGTACTGCAGTGCTCATAGACTCATTAACACAGCTGGAATGATTACAGATGTAATAAAAGACGCATTTTATCATTACACAGCGTTAATGAAGGCGCGCGCGACCTACCCGTGTTGCTGCTCTTCTCCAGTGTGGTGATAATGCAGGCTTGGAGACTGCTTTCCAACCCTGAGAAACCCTCCTAAAACCGCAAAAATAAAACAAATACAGTAAAAGCCTGATGTTAATAGGAAACAAAAACAGCCAAGTGTATGAAGAACATACACTGATGCTCCAATCAGCTCCCACTGAATCCGGGGTGATCCATTTGCTCAGCGCGCTGCTGGGCTCTTAAAGCGGAAACGCACTGAGTGGTGGGCCCGCGTGCGCCTCTGCTGCCGCCGCGAGCCGCGCGCTGGCGTGTGTTGCCGCTTTAAGCAGCACTGCCTGCACAGACTCAGCCGCAGCCTGTAGTGCGCCGTTTCATTAAAGCCACTTAATGCTTGTGTTTTTAACAGAAACACTCCAAACACTAGCATGGGCTGGTGTTATACTCTATTTAAAAAAAAACACACACACACAAATCAGAGTCTCGTTTCTACCTTACCATTTTAGCAGCTGAAATCACACTGCTATTCAGAATTCTAGGATATATTCAGCTTATATGTATATATGTATATATATATATATATGTTTATATTCCCATGAATTACTGTATGTATATCAGTCCCATCACCAATAAAGCACAGATCAGCATCAGATACCAGGATTCTTCCGTAACACCCTCTGAATCCCATGAGTAAGGAATAAAACACACCAAGCATGCTGTTATAGGAAAATAATCAACGCCGGGGTGGTGCGATGCCTATAACAGCACGTACTGAAGTGTTTTATTCCTCATACCACACCAATTTGCCAACATTAATGTTGTGGAACGTCGGCAACACAAGTTATCACTATCACACATTCCCTCGCCAGCCTGGTCATGTTAGCATGTCCTAAAATCTTTCCAGTGTCAGAAAATTGATTAAGCGCTTGTTATAAAACCCTGACATTGGAGACTCCTTCCATAAATATTAAATAAACGTCTCCTTACAAGAAACTTGACCATATCAACGATCACACACACTTAGTCTGTCTATGTGGAGCGTCCGCCGAACAAGTCCCTGTGAATGAGCTGTTACTACAGTAATGATAACCAGCGCATTAATATAATAAATAAATAGAATAATAATATAGCTTTAAAGCTGCACTACTGTCAGGGGCTGCTGTTATAGAAAATTAATCAACACCTTCTAACCAGTCAGAATCCAAAACAGCACTGTGGCATAATACTAAAAATAACCACATTAAACACACGTCACAGGTTGCCTGTTAAAATATGAAGGCACTTTACAGTGTGATATCACTCCATGGAAAACTGACTCACGGTATGATGTAAACTATCTTGCTCAGCATCTATGCTAATGATGCTAATGGTAATATTTCATGATTGATCAATATCACTTTTGGATTAAAAACTCTTAAAACTGTTACATTAGCTCAAATGGTTCAAACATAACAAACAGTATTATACAGCTAGTCATTTAGCACAGAATGCCAAAAAGGCAGCCACTTCAACAGATTTGTTATTTATGGTTTTAATTTTACAATGTAAACATTATTCACTAGTCAGGTAGCAAACTGATGTTGGCCCAGTGTTAACCCAACATCAGCCATTTGGTTGGGTGCCAATGTTGGCCCAATGTAATTCTGTCTTTGGGCCGATGAAATAGTGGCCCAACAAACTTTCAGCCATGTTTAAATCCACCACGCCAACACTGGCCCAACATAATTTTGGCCACCTTTAACTCCACCTTGCCCAACGTTGACAGGGTTATAAAATGTGTTTCTTCGCCAACAAGGCCATCCAAAATAGACGTTTGGGCCAATGTTGGGCCAGTAGCTCCCCAGATAACATTTTTTTGTTTTTTGATGCTACATTTGTGTACATTGATAACTAACACTTAGCAAAGATCATAAGCTAACTGTTGTTTTATCATTCACACGATTTAGTAAACTGATTGGGGGGGGGGGGGGATTTGCACCACCATCATAGCATAGAGACAGCACTGGTAAAAGTGGTAAATGACTTACTACTGGCCTCTGATCAGGGTTGTGTCTCCTTGCTTGTGCTGC
>CM075014.1:1866127-1878716 GCA_037576675.1 Pangasius sanitwongsei | reverse complement strand
AGTGATAAATTCAAATATTTACAATATATTTTTTGTGAATCCATTTATTTCTGTAAAGCTGCTTTGTGACAATGTCTATTGTTAAAAGCGCTATACAAATAAAACTGAATTGAATTGAATTGAACCCCAAAGTCGGCCACCAAAAAGCTGAGAAGAGCACATAACAAATAATTACCACCTCGATCAACTGTGACTGAAAGTAAATTACAATTAAATATCAACATAAACATTTGTTTACCAGTATTTTGGTATAGATTATCATGTCTTATTTGGTTACTAGGTCTGGTGGAAACTAGGTCTCAACAGACCAATATATGTGTGTGTGTGTGTGTGTGCCTCAGTGTTCATCTTTAGGTCTTGACTGGTTTAGGTTAGCTAGAATGCTAACAAGGCATATGGAAAACTTAGCAAAACCTTAGTTCAGTTAGCAGTCTTTGCTAAGTGTAATTACAGGGCGACTTTAGTCATATTGAGTCTTTTCTAAGTAATTTACCAACATATCTGAGGAAAATGTTGATATTTCTGACAGTTTTGTCTCAGTTATAGCGATTTATACTAGCCAGTTATGTTATAAGCTTCACTGTTTATCTAGTTTATGCTAAACGTCTATGTTGCTTAGTTGCTTAGCAACAGTGTTCAACGCACAAAGATTCCAAAAGTGTTCACGGTATGTCCAAATTGTATTTCCAAAATGGCGTCTAATATTTAAAACTAGTTGTTTGGCACAGAGAACAGAATTATAACTGGGGCTGTACAAAAACCGTTCGCTAATCCCCAATAACAAGTTTGTAACAAAGGGAAATTATGTTAAAAATGAATCCTAGGCAGTTATGTACACTCAAACATTGCTTAGACCTAGAGTAATGCAGAAGTATGAGGTTTAATTAAGTCCCAGGAGCAAGGAATGAAACAAATAAAACTGTTTAATCCTGCCATCTAGTCGCAAAAGAGTGTAATAGCACTCGGAGTAGTCAGGAAAGCTCTCAACAAGTCTACTGATGTTAATCATCTTTCTTTATTGACCTGACCATCTCAAGCTCCTGGGAGTCTTATAGGTAATATATGATTCATTTGATTCATTTCATTTGATTCATTTTCATGAGTCAAGTGACGTCATTCCACAAAGCATGTGTGCTCAAGGAACAGTGCAAAATGAAGTCAAAGCACATTTTAACATTTAGTCATTCTTTATTATTCGCAATTGGGTGAGTAACAAATTATTTACAATTGTCGCTTCACAGAAAACTTTCGAACGGAGAGAAACAGACAGAGAGCAAGGGAAAGAGAGAGAGAAAGAGAGATACATGTGCCAATATTTTGATGCTGCTTTGGCTGATTGATATAACTTCCAGAAAGATGGCAGAGAGGGAAAGGGATGAAGAAGGATGGAGAGATGACAAACGTGGAGTGCAGGAATGCAGTGAGACAACTACCAGGCATAACCATTATCCATTCTGTCCATTCTGGGGAAGAAAAAAAAACAGCACAAGAGTCAGACTCTAATCAAGTGTGTGACACTAATAAACAGATCATTATCACCTGATTAGAAACGATTATTATTATCTGTCTCTCACCGCGGCCTCACGTCCTGTTCATCATCACCGAAGAGCAGCTCAGCCATCTCTACCTCCGGAGAGGATCTCTTCCCATATCTGAGAGAAAGAGAGAGAGAGAGAGAGAGAGAGAAAGAGAGAAGAAAAGAATGTGACAGCATGAAAAAACAATAGAAGGAAAGAGAAAGGGAAAAGGAATAAAAGAGAAAGAAAAATAAAATGAGAGAGAGAGAGAGAGAGAGAGAGAATTATGGGAAAACAGAATGAGAGGAGAGTAAGACCAAGAGAGTACAGGAGAGAGACAGAGAAAGAAAGAAAGAAAGAAAGAAAGAAAGAAAGAAAGAAAGAAAGAAAAATTGAGAGTCAAAAATAGAAAGGGAAGGAGAGATAAAGAGACATGAAACAGAGAGAGAGAGAGACAGAGACAGAAAGAGAAGGAAGGAATATGAAAGCAAGAAAAATAATAGAAGGAAAGAGAGAGGGAAAATGAATGAAAAGAGAGAAAAATTAAATGAAAGTGAGAGAGAGAGAATTAAGGAAAGACAGAATGAGAGGAGAGTAAGAGCAACAGTGTAAGGTAGAGACAGAGAGAGAGAGAGTGTAAGGGAGAGGAATATAGAGAAAAAAGATAGAAGGAAGAAGATAAAGAAAGAAAGAAAGAAAGAAAGAAAGAAAGAAAGAAAGAAAGAAAAGGGGGAAAAAGCAAGAAAGAGAAGACAAGAGAAAAAGTAGAATAGAAGGAAAAAGCCAAGGAAAAAAAGGAAAGTGAAGAGAGAAAACAGAATAAAAGTATTAAAAACATTTTTAATACATTTTAAAAATGAAATGTAATCTTGAAGAAATATAAAGAAAAGAGAATGAAAGGAAAGAGAAAATAATGATAATTAACTGCTTTACATGTCAGAGCATAAAAAGGCCCCCTGAAAGGCTCAATGGTAAATAACCGTGTGTGTGTGTGTGTGTGTGTGTGTGTGTGTGTGTGTGTGTGTGTGTGTAAAACGCTGATAAACGCGACAAGTTAGGCCCACTTAATAGCTTACCGAGGTTAGAACTGTGTGAAGGAGAGTAAGTGAGGCTGAAGTGTGTACACACATTCAACACACTCATTCTTTTACATGTTTTAGTCATACTGTACTTACACACATTATATATATTTACACCACAGCACTGTTGAATTCTGGATTCTGATTGGTCAGAAGGTGTTGCTTAATTTTCTATAACAGCAGCACTGACAGTAGTGCAGCTGCAAATCACAGCTTTATATGAATGCACTCGTTCTGATACGTTACCGTTTCTATAGTAACCACTCATTCACAGGTGCTTTGATATGTTTATGTAACATTTCTGGAAGGAGTCTCCAGTGTCAGCGCTTTTGTACCAGTCAGAGGTAAAGCTGTAAGCTGTTTATAGCTGCTATAACGTAAGCGAGAACAGGAACTAACTAACATTAAATGTAACTATAAATGGATAAAAAGTATGATGCGTCAGAGAATTCATTCTTCTTTAGAGAATGAAAAATTGTAATTGTTGGAAATTTGCTAAGGTGTAAGAGGAATAAACTCTCAGTGATGTGCTGTTATAAGAAAATACTCCACTTGGTAGAGATCCGGCTGAGTTACGGCATTGCTCCGGCAGACCAGATGTGGCCCAAATCTAGGCCACATGGAAGCTGCTGATTGGGTGATGAATACAAATCCATGTATAATGCATAATAATGGTGTAACAGCTCACCTCTGCCTGGTGATCAGGTTGATGTAGTGGCGCAGCGCCGTGTGGTACTTGGCCAGCTCCTCGGGCCCCGCGTCTCCCGCCGGAGGTTCGGGTTTGGGCGGGTACGCCTCTGCCACACACACCAGGACACACAGGACCACGGCTACGGGCGCCAACCAAGACTTCATCGTGTCAGCCGAGTCTGAGAGGGACAGAGGCAGATGATAATGAGGTCAGTCATAGACAGGAAGTGTGTGTGTGGAAGGAATTAGCAACACCAGTCACAGCTAGCATGCTAAATTCACTCGTACAGTAGCTAGTTAACAGCTAGCGTATATTAGAGATGGTTTTAAATGAAATCTCACATTGCTCTATCAACACAAAGAAGGTAGAAGTTAAATCAATTTTTAAAAAATGCTGAACTCACATCTACAGTGGCAACTTAACACGCTAGGTGTTCGTTTCACTCTGTAATAGTCAATTGTCTCTATTCTCTTAAGATTTCTGCGAAAGTTTTCTCCAAGCAAATGTTTACACAGAAAAATTCTCCTTAAGGATCTGATTCATCAACGCAGTTTTTAAAATCTTTATTTAATAATGGAGTGATTATGCCGATTTTTTTTCCTCTCAAAGTATTAACATGTTGGTGAGCGAGTCGACTCTCGGCTTTTTTCAGTGACTCGCATCCGTGAGCTGGGGTTTTCTTTACTCTTTGCGTACCTGTAAGCAAATTACTCATTCATTCACTCATTTATCGTCATTAACTAAGTCACTGGTCATAATATAACAAACTTTATCCGGTTTAGAAAAAAAAAATGCCAGTGAGCCGACTGGGAGCCAAAAGAGTCAACTTTCACTGATGAGGTGAGTCAAATGATTCGACTCGAATGATAAAACAGTGAATTCCCATCACTGTTTTAAAGAAACGAGATGGCGTTTGCCAAACAAGTTGTTTATTCCATTATCATACCGAGTGTCTAAAACAACATTACAATTTTCTAATGATGAAACTAAAAACAGAAAAAAAGCGCCATGTGCGCAGTATGTAGACTAACACAGATATTAGTTTCAGATCAAGTTTTAGCTCCGATTTTAGATCCTCAGTGTGACGGCAAAAATGTCCAAGGTTAAAAGTCATTTTAAAAGTCAAAAAGGCTATTTAAATATAAGGTACTTTACTCAAAAATATATATTTGTTAATATTTATTAGAGCTTTTCTGAACTTTGTGAAAATTGTAGCGAAATTCAAGATATTATTTACGCTTTTAGATTATTTTAGATTATTGTGTTTTACATTAAACACAATCAATTCTAGTGACCAGTCAATTAATTGCTATAATACTTCATTAACACGATGACTTTTATAGTAGTGCAATGATGCTATGTTATATGGACACTGTCACATTATTATTATTTAAAAAAAAATAAATAAATAAATAATAATAATAATAATAATAATGATAATAATAATAATAATAGAATCACAGACTCTATTTTGAGATCTAAAGGAGAGCGGGACGGTGCTGAGTAGCTCAAAAGACTGCTGAAAAAGTGATAGCTTTACCGCTGACACTGGAGACTCCTTCCATAAATGTTACATAAACATCAACTTGCAGAAAACGTCCCTGTGAATGAGCTGTTACCGTAGAAACGATACGGCACTACTGTCAGAGCTGCTGTTAGAGAAAATTAATCAACAGTCAGGAAACACTAAAAGAAGCAAGGGAAAGGAAACGCCGCTTCTGTAGTGCAACGTTTGGAAAAGACCTGAATTGCTGAAACCCATAACCTTCTCAGGTCCTGTGACAGAATTTCGATGAAGAAGAGTAAAGAGAAGCACTCACTGTGTAGTGGACGTGGAGGGTCGGAGCAGAGGTGCGGCTCGAACGTTGCTGTCGTTTCTCCTGCCGTCTCTAACGCTGCTGCTTATATACAGGCAGGGAGGGAAGGGAACGAGGGAACACTCCACCCTCAGCTCTGTCCGTTTACAATCTCTGAGTCAACGGGGGGAAAAATACACACAAACGCAAACGGCATTTAAGGCTCTTTACGGGTTTAAATGTTGCCAGATTTTATAAGCATTAAAAAAAGTCACATGCTGAGGCATTTCCAAGACAGTGTTAAATACATTACGACTGAAAAGGCTTTGTGAAGGTCTGAAGAGCTGAAGACAAAAAAAAAAAAAAAGTTTAAAAAAATTTGTTTTGTCTTGAAAAGCTTTCAATGGTGTCAAAGTATAGAAATTTCTCAACTCCCATTAAGTTAAATGCTTTATTTAGGGGTCAGAATGTTTTTGGTTTTTTTTTAGAACAACTCAAAGATTTATGTTTTTAATGGTCTGAAAAAGGTCAGGTGTTGACATTTGGACTGTTTTAATTATGTTAATTTGAAGAAACGTTATTACTAATCCAAGTTTAAAAGGGAAAACAATAATTACTTACATTAAAAAATATTAATTTCATTTATTTAAAAATGTATTTCAAAATTTTATTTAATTCATTTAAAAAAAACTTGATTCTCTTGACAAAGATCTGGCTTTGAAGTGGTCAAGCCTTGTACAAAAATAAATGTGTTAATAAATGTGTGTTTAAAAAAAAAAACTACACATTTCAATTCAAGGGATCAGGATTTAAAAAAAAGGGGTAAAAATAATTTTTCCTTTTTAAAAATGATTGATTTACATTTTAATGGGGTAAAAAGATCAAGTGTTGAAATTTGAACTGTTTTTGAAAAAAATTGCTTCTTATTTGCTGCTATATATACAGATAGATAGATAATATATATATATATTTCATAATTTTTATTTTACATTTTAAAAAATCATGTAAATGTGGCCACTGTACCAAAATAAATTTTTAAAAAATTCTTCTTTTTTGTTTTTAAAAAACATGATAGTGTAAAAAAAAACGGGAAACTGCAGAAATTTCGATGTTTAAAATCCATGAAATCTGTTTTCACAAACACATTTAACACATTTAACTGGTTTAAGCAAGTATTTGCAAAAACATAAAAAAAGAGACTCAACAGTTTAAATGTCACATTTTACGTACAAAAGAAATATGTAATGGTACGTTTTATTACTATGACAACAAATTCCCACCATAAACACGTGATGTGATTGTTGTAGTAACCACGTCCTACATTTCTTTTACTCTGGAAATGAAACCAGAGGAAGAACTTTGCAATGTATGATCTGTGAGGAGAATTAATTTCACTTTTGCATAATTTTGGAGGTAATTGTCTATCTTTTTTTATTTTTTTTTATTTCATGGTTGACTTAGTTGTGCTGCATGATGAAGGAAGAATGGATTAAAATCTGACTAAAGTATGCGTGTGACTAAGGAATCAGACGTATTCCGACTTTTCCTTTAGTGGTGTTGCGTTTAAAGACACACTTTATACAGACATTGAAAAAGATGTAGCGTCATTCACTTCAGGAGCAGTTGATAGAAGACACTGGAGGTTAAAACTCTTGACACAGTCAACAACAGTGTCTCGTCTTTCAAGCCTTAAACCAAACCGATCCATAATTCCAGTCATATCATGGACAGTGTGGTAGTTTTCCATGATGGTGATGCTGTTCATGTTCCCCAAACGCTTTCAAAACATACCTCGAAACTGTTTTCGAATGTTTGACACACTCTCTCTAGTAGAAATATGAAGCAATTGAAGGTCCTAGCTGCAGGCCTAAAAACTCAGCAGCTCATATGAGATTGAAGCCGTTAGTTTCTTTGATGGATGTGTGGTAAAAGCACGTAGTTATAAGTTACGTGTAATCTAAAACGCCTTGGTGATGCTTTGGGAGATTCCACCTCAGCGACCTGTGGCAATAATCATGCTAAATGCCCTGCGTCATCCATCTTTTCTTTCCGTTCCCTTCTTCCTACCAGCCTAATAATTCATCCCTGTCCACATAGACTGTCGTGTTCATATCTCCAGAAAAAGAAGGACGGCGCCAGCAATGTTGACAGTGCAGCGATCTGGCTTCTTTCATGTTCCAAATGTATTGAGCCTTGAAGTGGCGTCCCAATGCCCGGAAAACACACTAATACATTCACCATTAATAGTCCAAACTTGTCCGATCTGCCCCTGTAAGTCACCTGCCGATCAACATTGAATGAAAAATGCCTGCCCAATGTTAACAGCAATTCAATGCAATCAGTACGAAATTAATGTAGCTTTAACAAATCCCAATGATGGAAACCGAACCCCAAAATACGACATGGACTGAAAGGGATGACTAGTAACTGAGTGGAATGCGAGGTCAATAGCCTTAACATAATATCAACATTGTAAAGTACTGAACGTTAGTGTATTGAATATCAATTGACCTTTCCATGCTTTGTGCATCACTACTGTACACAGCACTGTACACCTCCACAGCTGACATAAACAGCCCTAAAATAAACATTTGCTCAGCTCTTGCAGCTTCCTCCAGCTCCACAGCCATCACCATTCACCACGCCATAAAAGTCAAAATGATGATCCTCCACTTCAGCCGATTGGCGTGGGTAAATATGGAGAAAGCCAGCAGAGATAAGAACTAACACAAGCCCTCATGCTACGCTAAGTTCACAAACAGCACGTTCTGGGATAATGCACTCCTAAAAGGATGATTGCAGGAGCTTTGTGTTTGGTAAGTAAACGTCCTAGTGAAGTAGTGAAGTCTCCAAGACTTGAGACAAACCGCGAACATGGACTTGTTTTTTTTTTTTTCTACCATGATTCTGCTACCTTCGATATTGAGGGCAATCGATCATTTTATGATAATACTTCATAGAAAATTCAATCTAGATCTTTGATCCAAACATGTACATCAGCCGTTCATCAAGTGTTCATAAAGTCCTCATTCACAGCTCCATACAATTTAAAATGAAATGCTAATTACCTCTTTTCAGCGATCAATGATTTAAAAAAAAAAAAAAAGCTGCTATTTGACAGATATATGCCAATGTTCAACTGATTTGCTCACCTTTCTAGATGCTGCACTTTATTTTGACCTAGTGGTCAAAATAGGAACTGCAACAAGCATTAACAGAGGTCCACTGGGGCAGGAATCCTGGTTTAAAAGGTTTAAAATCATTCCGTGACTGCCAAGATCTTGTTTTATAGCAAACAATCAGAATTAAACCTAATAAAGGCAAAGTGTAAGTGGAGATTGGGATAGGGAAAAGTGGGATTATGGAATTGATAATGTGCGTATATCAGAAATGCGTGCACACCATGGTGACCTTGTTTCCTTATGCAAAAGGCTGAGAAAAAGATGATAATCCAATGCCATGAATTTTTGGGGTCGTTTCGGGTCTGAAGCAAGCGTCGCGCACGAGAGCACTTCAGTTCTGCGAGCACTGGGACACATGCTCGTCCAGGCTCTGCTCTCGAGTCAAGATGGAAAACGCACCAACACTGATCCTCCATCACGTCAATCATGGACGCTGACACCGAACACACAACGTAATAAAATCAGAGCCAGACGCTGACTGGACACAAGACAAACATCTTCACTCCTGGAGACGCAGCCACTTTAAAACCTCTCACCTCCGTGTCAAATGGTAGTGCTAATGGTACAATCCGCTCTGTGCTCACTCGAACAAGACCTAAACTCGCAGACCTAAGTGCAGACAGTGTGTATCTGATATACAGAAACATTTCTATTGTAAGATATATTGCAAAGATTGGGAGAGGGAAAAGGGGGATTATGGAGTGGATAATGTCCGTATATCAGAAATGCGTGCGCACCATGGTGACCTTGTTTCCTTATGCAAACACTGAGAAAAAGAAGAAAAATGTGGTCTTCCTTTTCCAATGCATGAATTGTTGGGGTAGTTTCAGGTCTTTTGAGCTGTAGTTGGGCTGAAAATTTTGCTAAACCCTGCTCTAATACCATTCTTCTTTACTCATATTCATAAAAAATAGCCCAGTACTGGCATCTAATACCATGTGATACTGTGTTACATAAGCCTAGCGTATATTCTTACGTAATGATTATCGTTTACACAAAGGTTCTCGCAAGTGTAGAGTAGTGAAGTGAGCGTCGCACACGAGAGCACTTCAGTTCTGCAAGCACTGAGCACTGAGACACATGCTTGTCCAGGTTCTACACTCTGCTATCGAGTCAAGATGCAAATTACACCAACACTATAGCATCTTAAACATAAAACTCAGTACGAGAAGTTCATCGCTAGCAGCACCCAACACTGGCTATGTGAGAAAAAAATGGCTACAGACAACGCTAGGTGAGTGTAAATAACAGAACTCAGCCAGTAAGTTGTTCTTTACGATCAGCAGGTCATTGACAACATGGGAGTCAGACTTCTTCATCGCAACCCTACTCCATCCAAGCTAAATAATGTAGCTAGCTAATACACTTAATTTAAAATCAACTAGCTGAAGTTATGTGCATGAACTCATGTGTGTTCTTCTCATAGCTGCTATTTAAACCAAGGAAACATAAAAAGAGCTAAATAAAAATGTTCCATGACGTCCCTGATTGATTAGGCCTAAGTAGGTTACTCATTTCTCTATCTATTGGAATTGACGAGCACCATAGTACATGTACTTGTTCTGAGAAAAAAAAATGGTATTGATTCATCTCTAATTACAACAGCATTTATGCGAAATCGATTCCCCGCCCGTCGCAACGAGCCAAGAATCTCAGAGAGAAAGAGAAATGGTTTCATTATGGAAAAGAGCTCTTTCTTCTGCTGGGAAATAAAATGCATGTCTTAAAGGTGTATAAAGATGCACTATTTATGCTTCGTCGTGTATTATCGCACCTTTAGCTATGTATTACGGGGTTTAGAGCTGGCACGACATGGCGGTGGTCCTACAGGAGTGGAGTTGGACACGTGTGATTTATAGTTTTCATTAGGGAGCTTCTCGAGGTTAAATTCATGGGGAAAAAAGAGAAAGAAAGACAGAAACTGAGCCGATTGTGAGCTATGTATGATATAGGAATTTAGCTGCAGGGAACATGAATGGTAATGCTAATCATTGGAGGCTAAGATGAGAAGAGTGATGGTAGGAAGCTTAAATAAATGTTTTCACTCCATGGCTTCAGAAGGGATTAATAGTCGAGATTTGTCTTTCAGCAGGGCTGATCCTCCATCGCGTCAATCACGGACGTTGACTCTGAACATAAAACGTAATAAAATCAGAGCCAGAGCAAACTGGAGAGTGCTGCGTCAATCTTCCAGACGCTGACTGGATGCAAGACAAACATCTTCACCCCCCGGAGACACAGCCACTTTAAAGCCACTTTAAAACCTCTCACCGTCGTGTCAAATGGTAGTGCTAATGGTACGATCCGCTCCGTGCTCACTCGAGCGAGACCTAAACGGGCGTATCTTTATGGGCGCCTCGCTGATAGCACGCTAACACACGTGCAGTCTGGGGAGCAGGACGAGGCTGCTAATGTGAGCAGAGTGCTTCAGAGGCCTGTTTGCGCTGGTGTGTGGGAGCGGAATAAAGAACACACAGACTGATATACATCAAGTAAAGAGTGCAGGCTCAAAGGAAGGATGATGGTAATAAAATATTACAAATAAGTTTTTTTTTTTTTTAAAAATCAGAATCATGAATAAGGCATTAAGTGAGGGAAAGGGTCTATTTCCCCAGAGCTATCGAGAGACAGACGGGGCTCAAGATGACACCTGGAGTGTCACGGCACTGAACACATATGAAGCTCTGCTGATTTAATACATTTCGTTTGTGTTGCAGGAGGAATAATAGCTGGCTGCTGGAAGAGAACAAAATTAAAGGAGCAGTACATAATCCTGAGCGCTAAGCACTAACATGCCATGTCTCCTTCTCACTGACTGATGGACCGATGGACTCTGCAACCATGCAGCTAGCATGCACGAGACATTAGCATCATACAGTCAAAGACCACTTTATTAGGAACCAATATTCAGCCAATCATGTGGCAGCATCACAATGCATAAAATCACGCTGATAGATCCAGGTTCACATGTTCACATCAGACATCAGAATGAGGAGAAAAAAATGTAATCTTATGTGATACTCGAGGCTTTATTGAGGCTGTTCCCCTGCTCTAGAGTTTACACAGAATGGCGCGAAAAACAAAAAACATCCAGCGAGCGTCAGTTCTGTGGGCAGAAACATCTTGTCAGTATGAGAAAGGGAAAATGACCAGACTGCTTTGTGCTGACAACAACTCAAATAACCACTCTTTACAACCGTGGTGAGCAGAAAAGCATCACAGAACGTACAACGTGTCCAGTATTCAGGTGGACGAGCTACAACATCAGGAGACCACGTCAGGTTCCACTCCTGTGCCTACAGAGGCCACAGACTCACCCAAACTGAGCAGTTAAAGATTGGAAAGATTGTTTGTTCTGATGTTTGACGTGAACGTTAACTGAAGCTCTAAAATTGCCTCCAAAGATACAGCGAAAGCAAACAATCTCAACATCACGGGAGTTACGCCAATCTTTATTTCATCTGTATTACCGATGATCAGTAATGGGGATCAAGCTAGGCTAGTTAGTTAGCTGTTACTAGCTAGGACTAGCCGAGACATGGTGCATTCTGCTACATAAATCAATACTCTAATTAAATATAAATTAAAAATAAAAACACTCCTGTAAGTAACAGGATACACAGCAATATGATATGCTGACAATTTGCCGAGAATATATTTGCCACGTCATCATTCAGACAAATGTTTTCACTGAAATCAGAAAAGCTTTTGTTTTTATTAGATTTTTTTTTTATGACCTTGTGCTTTAGGATTAGGATTTTCCGTAGATGCTGATATTTATTCGTAGGTCAGCTTTACCTTTCCTCTTAACTTTACCAGTAAAAAGTCAAATGTTTTTAACTGATGAAATCAGGTTAAAATAAAGGAAAATTATTACTTATCTAAAACTTTAGAAGATGGTTTACATTTTAAAGAAACTACACCGTTTTCAAGACATCATTCAACCTCCAAGTCTGGTGCTCATATGCACAACTACAAAGTTTGCTAATGAATTAACCAGTAAGAGATCCCGTAAATAACCGATATTTAGCATTAGCTAGAGTTTGCCTTGCTGTCTAGCTAATTTATATTAGCTATTGGAAGCGACACTTGTCTAACCTGGAATTAGCATAGAAAACAGGCTAACAGGCTAGTTCATTCTATCCAGTTAATGTTAGCAAATTAGTGAAACTTAACTCCACATGCTTTTTCTTTTTTTGATCAGGGTTTTTTTTATTTGTTTTCAAATTATACATAAAGAACAAAAGGTACACAGAAACCGAACTCCCCCATCCCCTAAACACCAGACATAACATAAGGATATTATACATGATCAGATGTCCAT
>CM075014.1:1851605-1866027 GCA_037576675.1 Pangasius sanitwongsei | reverse complement strand
AAATCCCCACAGCCACGCTCCAACATCTAGTGGAAAGCTTCCCAGAAGAGTGGAGCTTATTATAACAGCAAAGGGGGAATAAATCTGGAATGGGATGTTCAACAGGCACATATGGGTGTGCTGGTCAGGTTTCCACATACCTTCTCCCGAAATATAGTGCATCTCACCCACTCCCAAACTAATTCTGAGCAATTCCACCCATTTCCAAAGAAATTCTGTCCAACTCCTCCCACTCCTGAAATAATTGTTCATACGAGAGTTTACACAAGAAATCCAGTATTCATGAAAATCCAGTAAATTCCACCCCCAAGTTCTTCTGTCCAATCCTGCTCACTCCCGAACTAATTCCGACCAATCCCACCCGTTTCCAAAATAATTCTGATCCAGCCAAGCCGCTCCTGCAGAAATTCTGACCAATCCCACCCCCTCCAGAGAAAGTTTGATTAACTTCGCCCACTACTACAGTTATTGTTTTTGTTTGTAACTGCCCCTATTTGTACCTGCCATATTTTCTAATGGATTTAATACAAACAAATTGGTCATTTATAACACAACGACCCTGACCAGGATAAAGCATTTACCCAAGTTGTAAGAATGAACACGGTAAACGTGTGCTAGCAACCCGCCGCATGCTATGTGCTCCCATATGAATGAATATGGCCTTTCTTTTTCCTGTGAGCTACATATCTGTCTAACTAGTCCTGCTGTCTAACTAGTCTGTCTAAACGTCCTGAGACTTTTTTTTTTTTTGGCTCCCGTGGGATCCCAGCTGCGCTGCACAACTCTAGACCAGAGCATTATTGCTATAGAGCTGTGTCTGGGTTCATGCAGATGCTTCAATATAATTAAGTTCTAGGACTTAAGTACTAATCACTTGTTTCCAAGGACTACACGAGAGAATTCAGAAGATATAAAGAAGTCAGTTTCAGCTACGAGTGTTAGATCTGCGTGGGCGATCGTTGAGGTTTTGCTGCTGGATTTAAAGGTCATCTTTCAAATTTATTTATAAAAATTGCTTTATTTTGGAAAAGCACTCAAACTTAATTTAAAGTCAAGGTATTAAGATATTAAACGTCTTTCTATGCTTCAATCGCTTTTTTGAGCACTTCTCTACAAAACAATACCACAAAGCTAAATTCAAGTACTAGCAAACATCTTATGCAAACCCTGCGTCTGTGTTATGCAGGTTCATCTGTACTGTACGTTTTAATTAATACTTACACAGGTCGTCTGTGTTTTTACTGGGAGGCACGCTGATCGGCTGACTAGGGAAGGTGCAGTCCCATCCGTCAATGATGCACTCCTCCTCCTCACCTACACACATCAAGTCAGAAAAAATGATCATCATCATCCTTCTCCCGGAAATCTTTCCCCAGGACATTTTCCATGACTTGTATACATGACGACTGTGGCTCATTAAATGTCATCCTAGAGTGACTCACATCTGCCTACAGTAATGAATGGTTAAGTTTAAATTAACTCACGTTCCCTCGACAAAGAACACACAAAGGAACCAAGTAGAATATATTTAATTTCATAACATATGAAAAACACCAAGTATGAAATAACACCAAGAGTTATTTCTGCAACAAGCCAAAAAAAAAACCAAAAAAAAAAAAACCATGCGAGTCTAAACAAATAATGGGCCTCATTTATCAAGTTGGATTTATCCGTGAATCGTTCGTGCGCTCGTTTACACAAGAAACCTGGCATCCATGAAGATCCTGGAAATTCGGTAAAACGTGCGTATCCTACTAGCGCTCCTGAGTGTGTGAAAAGTTACGCATAATAAGACTAAATAATGTAAACCTCAACCTGATCGACTTCGATTCATATAACTCACATGGATTACTGCACTTATACTGTCGAGTTTAAATTCTTTATTTTTATTAAGTTTAGCAGACGCCTTTATCCAGAGCGACTTACAGAAGAGGTTTGGAGTCTCGATCAAAAACACATCCTCATGCTAGTTCGCTACTTCAGCGAAAACTGTGAAAACCAGTCCTTTAATATTATTGGCAATAATTAAAAAAATATATATATATATAAAAAATAAACTAAGTCAGCAAACAGAAACCCATAAATTAAGACAAATAAAACTTATTCAATTACGACAAAAGAAATGACAGAAACGGAGGGCGGGCCGTAAACAAACGTAATTATTATTATTATTAAATATTTTTATTTGCATAGAAGCGAGTCAAAACAACTTCCACTTCTGTTTTTCAGATTTTACCCTGATTGTTCATTTTGCGCTCCCAGCTGTCTGTGCACTTTACCTTTTATGGAGTTTTGTGGGCGTCAATACATGCAAATGAGCTGCGTTGGGTACGAGCTTTGCACTTTACTGGTAATCAACATACGCACGTCAGCCTTTCTGAAACTTCTGTAAATCTGGAAATTGGAAACTTTAATTTGGCTTGGCTTACGCAAACATTTACACACAACTTTACTCAAAAATAAATAAATAAATAAATAAAAATTAAAATAAACATAAATGAGGCCCAATAAGCTGAGATACAGCGTACAATGGGGCGATATATAATCTGTGGTTAAAGTAAAAATTATCCTAGTACTAAATAGTGTATTTACTTTCAGGGAAGCCTATCTGGTACACTTATATATGGACTTATAGACTTATACAGGGAGTAGAAAGATAAAGACTTCTGAATATGAAATTGCAAAATAAATACCACCACATTCGAAGAAATACGCAAGTATTCTAATTATTCAGGCCAGCCCTGGTCTTAACTTTGTAATACAATAAATCAATATGGCTTAATGGCCTTGACCTTCAAGCTATACATTTCCTGGTTTTCGAGGATGCGTGGGAACCGTGACTCATTTAAAAGCCCTAAACCCATTTATTCTTGCTGCAGAACTTCAATTCTTCCCTTCGGCTTAAGGGCAACACGTATAGGGCCGTATTTAGAGTTGGCGACATAAGTCATAAAAGTTGTGTCAATATTTATAAAGGGAAAGTTAGACGTATTCAGAGTCAGGTTATGAACGAGTTTCTGGGCTCCGTATTCAGATTAGAACAATCACCTGGGTGTAGTTAACGCTGACGAGATTGCTGAGATGTGAGTTTACCGCTTTTAAACACCAGGACTCGCTTTTAGAAACGGGGGGAAAAAAATCAGGGATAGAAAATACGGACTGAAGAAGGATTTTCTTTGCGTGCGCTGAAATAAATCTAATACTAGACTAGCAAATTGCCAATATATCGCTGCATGAATAGTGCTAGCTATAATTATTACATTAATCACTGGTTTAATTTAACAAAATGGCTTCCACACTCATTAGTCAGCAGCCTATAAAACAGCACTTGATCCAGCACATCTGTTATTCTGCATTTTATTTTTTTATATCGTGCTCTGACAGATAATTCTGAGCAGTTAATTAAACCAATGAAGCCACATGGTACTACTTCGAGGTCGTGAAATCGTAATTTGATTCGCTGTTTTGAGTTTTCTATTTAAAAAAAATAAAACGTCAATGCTTTTGTTTATTTTATACTTACAGCTCACTTTACGCAAGCGTAGTTCATAACTTTCGCCATCCTGGACTGAATACCGCTCCTCGCTCGAGCCGATATCACACGAGAAAATGCGTCCAAGTTCAGAACCACGTGTAACTAAGACACGCCCCTGTTTTATTCAAACTCCGCCCCCTGTGCGTAACTCTAACCTAACTCCTGAATAGCGCTTAATTCTGTAGTTATGTCTGTAGTTACGATGTTTTTCAGTATTTAAATCCTCACCATGCACATGGAATTGCTGATCATTTTCCTTTTTAGTTTTCTTTCTTTCTTTTTTTTTTTTTAGTGAGGGATTATCGCGGTTTAAAAGCAAAACAATACCCCCAGGTGTACGTACACGCCATGTTCTTGAGCTGCTCCACCGAAGGCAGGACAGGTGGACTGACGGTCTGCAGGTAGAATAAGACCAGCAGCGTCAGCGCGTAGTTATTCAACAACGGCCCACCGCCAGACGGATTCCCTGTGTGAGAAAGCAGATTCGCAGAACGAGCAATAAACAAAGATCTGATGAAAAAATGTTATATATTCCATCAACACAATCTCATGAACGGTGTTTGGCTGGTGTCTGTTTTTAAATGATTTAACATCAAATCCATCCAGCTGCTTCAATTAAACAACCAGACTTAAAACTTTTGGCGCCCCGCTGGAATTTTAATCCATTTCAGGTAGCATGAGTATTTGTTAAATGTCAACATTTATGTTTATTCGTCTTGCTTTTATGTTTTTTTCTATTAATCATTTGAATGTGTAATATTCTTCTGTTATATTTCTATGAATTCTGTTTTGCTATTTTTAAAGTATTTAAACGTGCGCATTTTACTCTGCTGACTTTATTTGACCGTAAAATGAAGCACTTAATATTCTACAAAAAGGGCTTCTTATTATTGTTACTACAAATGTTATTGATTTATATTATTATTATTCATCTACACCACAGAAAGTCCGGCTCTTATGAATTACACTATGATATATTGTCTTTTTTTTTTTTTTAATTCAAGTCACAAATCAGGGTAAAGTGACGCAGCTCTCGTGAGGTCGCTGCTCGTGACTGAAAGCTAAAGCTGTGCTGTCATCTTCTCGACAACTCAAACACACAAACACTATCCTGTGTGTGTGTGTGGCTGTGGCTGTGGGTGTGGGTGTGGGGGGGGGGGGGGGGGGGCCCAACCTGTCCTAAGGTGGAAGTGTGTGTGTCCTGATCCAGTACCTGCGATTTGTTTCTGTTTGGCCCAGAATCGTACAGAATAAACGAGAGGACGCACTCTGGAGTCCAGCCCTGAGCACAGCTGCAGGAATCGCGTGTTTCTGACCGCCAACCTGTCATCAGCAAACCAACGTGAGCAATAATTTCTCTTTTATATATATATATATATATATATATAAAATAAATGATGATTATTATCGCTGTACCTGTTGTTGAGGGTGATGTCTCCCTGCAGACTGAGCTGCCGATGGCTGAACTTGACCACAGGGAGGCGTGCGCTGCTCACCGTTTGCACCTTATGCACTCCAGGCGTGCACTTCCTCAAAATGGCCGCCACCAGCTCCAGCAGCTCCGGCGGGGAGGCCGTGGCCAGGTCGATGTCGGACAGGATGGAGTCTTCTGACTGGCTGTCCTCCGACTGGTTCTCGGCCGTCTGCTGGTCAGCGAGGAGAAAGTTAGAGCGGTTTATTCCGAGCGGTTAAAACGGAGAGAGAATCTTACAGTATTGCGTTTAACACGGCAGGTCAGTAGATCAGTCTTCAGATCAGCAGACGGTGCTCTCTGGTTACGAGGCCTGGATACGAGTGCGCTAATATCACGAGCTCCTCTGGAGGACTGTAAGTGTACTGCGAGTTTACACGAGCTGATAACGAACTGACGGCTTCTTCACACTCACAGGTTACTGAACAGCAGCTCAAAGTGTCATTAATGTTATAAATAAATAAATAAATATTTAATTTAAAAAAAAAAAAAAAAAAAAACATTCACAGGAAAGCAGAACTTTTTACTCTTTATTCATTTAATGTATTTTAACACCTTTTTAAAGACTCTTTTTTCTCTTTGCCATTTTTAACTCATTTTTTTACCCTTTTAACCCCTTTTCACTTTTCACCTCTTTAAACTCATTTTCAACACTTATTTCTTTCTTTTTAACTCTTTTCACCTTGTTAAATTCCTTTGACGTTTTTATTTTCTTTACGATTTTAACTCCTTTATAAGCCCCTTTTAAACTCTTGCAAATTCCTTTTTTCTTACATTTTTAACCCATTAACTCATTTTTAAACTTATTTTTAAACTTATTTTTAAAAATCCTTTTTTAAGCTATTTAACTCCTTGGGTTTTTTTTAAACCCCTTTTTTAAAACTCCTTTTTTTTTTTTTTTTTTTTAAAAAAAACCCTTTTAAAGTCATTTGTTTGTACGTTTTGTAACTCCTCTTTTTACTTCCTTATTTAAACTTGAGTTTAAATTCTTTAAATTGTTTTTAACTCCTTTATTTACTCCTTTTAAAACAATCGTGAAACTATTTATTATGTTCTTTTTCCCCCAAATTGAAACCCACAGCACAATTAATTTCTCAGAGGAGATGAATAAATAAAAATGTGTATTTTATAACTGGGTGAAATATACTCAGGCGGTCCTCAGTGTACCCGTGTATGCGTGCGTGTGTGTGTGTGTGTGTGTGTGTGTGTGTGTGTGTGTGTGTGTGTGAGCTCGGCTCACTAGTGCTGTTGAAAACGTCAAATTCCTCTAACCAGCAAGAAACCTGAGGTAGGAGACGAGGTCACGGACCTGCTCGGACGTCCTGGTGCGATTCTGGAAGGCTTTGGTGTTCTCCAGGTCCAAGACGAGATCGAGGTCACACGAGTGGGTTCCGAATGTGTTCACTGAAGAGCCGAAAGGTACAATCTGACAATCTGAATATAAAAAAAATATATATATATTTATATTAAATATATAAAAACCCATGGGGAGCAGACGGGTTAGACATCAAGCAGCACATGAAGCACTATTAACAGTTTAATAAGTGCATCTTAAAGTGGCGGAAATTTACACAACGATCTGAAAAAAATGGCACAATTCACAATTTCAGCTTCCTAAAATATCAGTTTATAAGATCTGTTTCAACTTTTTCCCCATCGTGAGCTGATTAACGGGGCAGCAATACAATCACACCTGCTGTGAGACTTAAACGGAGTATTTAGAGGCTAAATACTTTAACCGACTCGTAATGTAAATTAATTAAATAAAATGAAATTTCTTAATAAAGCAAAAAAAATAAAAAAAATCCTGACAGCCTTTTATCAGTAATTTACCAACCAATCGGAGGGAAACGTTTATATTTTCCATGGTTTTATATTTTCAACCTAAATGTTTTACATTCCAAACTTATAAACAAGGACTACTGCAACATTCCCCACATTTTATAATCGTAGTAAAACACGTACGTTTAACACAAAGTGACTAAAAAAAAGACCAAATGACATGAAGCAGCCTGGTGTGAGACGCTCGCTAGACACCACGCCAGAGGAGAACATCCCTGTCCGTCCGCTTTCCAAGTTTCCTCTGTAAAACGTTTTCATGTACAGTGACGTTAAACACGCCGACGAGCTCGGCCGCTCTTAAAACTTCCCGCTGTCGTCGTGATTGCCGTCATGAGCAGCGTCTCAAATCCGAGACTCCGACCTTACGCTCAAGAGTATTTACTAATGCAGGAAATCCAGAAGAGTGGTACGCAAATACACAGCTTTTTAGGGAGATTTGAAGGTGACGTGAGAGACGTTTTGAAAAAAAAAAAACAGCTGAAGTTCAATTGGATCTCGTCACTATGATATGAACTAACCGGTTTGATTAATACACCACTTATTTTGGACGATAGGATATAATATCGATTTTGTGATGAATTATCGTCGCAGTACAGATTTCTGAGATATCGTGTCTATCGTGATATGTTTTTATAAATGTTTCTTTTTTTTTTTTTTTTTATAACTATAAACCCTGGAAGCAGATTTAATAGTGATGTACTGTTTAAGTGTTACATTTATAAAATGTTAAACTTTTACAATTTTTTCCCCTCCTTTTCAGTGTTACCTTATTTTTGCGCAGCTGAAATAAACGTGTCATCAAACTAATCATTTTTATTTATTTATTTATTTAAACGCAGCGCTACTACTTTGCCGGTAGTTCATCAGGAAGCCTATAATATATTGCGTATTGTGTATCGTAGAAATGTCCTGAAATATCATATATGATCTTCCGTGTTATATTCTCCACCCACCACCCCCAGCTTTAAGATTTACTTCCAAACGTTTAGAAGAAAGACGCCAGGTTTCGATTCTGACCTGGTAGGAATTCGACGAAGACCTCCTGCAGGAGCTGGACGAGGAGCTGCCTCGCTTTGCTGTCGTTCTCACTCAGCTGGAAGATCTCCACCATTTTCTGCATCTGCTCGTTTGCCTGAGAGGGGGAAAATGGAGCTCTATGATCAGATGTGTGTGTGTGTGTGTGTGTGTGTGTGTGTGTGTGTGAGAGAGATGAAGATGAAGATGAAGATGGAGATGGAAGGGAGCATTTACAGAAGACGTCAGGCAGAGCTCGTGGTTGAGCTTCTCCAGGCTGATGTGAGGTTTCGTGCGGTCGCGTTTCTCCTTGCTGGCCAACTTGAACTCTTTCCTCTCTCTGGGTTTCACGCGGAGCTTCAGTCCATCCAGAAGGTGCTGCAGCTGAGCCAACGCCGCCTCGGTGCCCGCAGTCTCAGCAAACTCCACTATGGCATACAGACTCTGCACAGGAAAACACACACACACACACACACAGGGATCCTCAGGGATCGGCACTGGGACACCTTCCCGCACACACAGTGCCAATATTAATGACTTCATAACCTGCAGCTTTACAGAAGGGGTTCCTCAGGGTTCTGTTTTATGGTTTTATTTAAAGCTCATACAGACCCGCTCCTTGTCCACGATGACCTCGGCCACGGGTCCGAACTGCTGGAAATATTCCGCCAGCTCGCTGGTGGACGTGTCGGGCTTGAAGCCGCTGACGTAGACACTGTTCTCCTCCTGAGCCTTCCGCTTCGCCCGCAGCCTGCACAGGTGCTGGTGCTTCTTCCCCTTCACATGGGCTTCTAAACTCGGCTCTGAGTCGCGCAAAACATTCAGACAAAAAACATTCAGGGAAGACAGACAGAAACATGGGCAGAAAGAAACACAAAGGTTAGACAGACAAACAGGTAGATTAGACAGACAGGTAGATTAGACAGGCAGACAGACAGACAGGCAGACAGACAGGCAGATAGATTAGACAGACAGACAGGTAGACTGGACAGACAAGTAGATTAGACAGACAAGTAGATTAGACAGGTACATTAGACAGACAGACAGACAGACAGACAGGTAGATTAGACAGACAGACATACAGGCAGATTAGACAGACAGGTAGATTAGACAGATAGACATACAGGTAGGCAGATAGATTAGACAGACAGACAGATTAGACAGACAGGTAGATTAGACAGACAGACAGACATACAGGCATATTAGACAGACAGGTAGATTAGACAGATAGACATACAGGCAGATTAGACAGACAGGTAGGCAGATTAGACAGACAGACAGGCAGATTAGACAGACAGACAGACAGACAGTACACTGCAGGAGTAAAGGCATTACCTACAGCTACAAAAAAAGTAAAACTGAAGACAAAAACACTCGTAAGCGAGTCAACGTTCAACGAAAAGAACCGACTCAATGAACCGACTCCTTAGTGAACAGTTGAGCTGCAACTGAAACTTTATCAACTTTGTCCAAGCGAATAAACCAGTTAAAAAAAAAACAAGCTACTTTATTTGTTGTCAGGTTACAACTGCTCATCAGAACACTAACAGCCATGTATAAAATTGACGTTTTGCTAGCACTCATGCTAGCTGCAGCCATTACTGACAACAACGTGCTGAAAACGCATCCAGAGAAACATTAGCCATTAGCCAAGCTAACCTGGTTAGCACTCGCTACATTCAATTAAGTCTCGGGCTCTTTGAGAAATTAAATAAAAAACGTACCGTTAGGGATTTTAACATCGCATAATTTACAATGGAATCCTTTCGGTACTGTTTGGATGTCAGGATCAGGCTCCATTGTGCTCCAAGAACAGAAAAATCAAATCTCCCTCCAGGTCGCTTTTCTTCCTCCTCCACTGAGCGCTTCTTCTTCTGCGGCGACAAATTCGTCTTCTTCTTCTGCGACTTATTGGCGGGTGACTTTACCGCTCACTACCGCCTCCAATTGGGCTGGAGTGCGGAGAATCGACGTGACAACCAGCTTTTAACTTATAAATAAAAAAATAAATAAGCTCATCGCTATATTATTTTATATTATATGTTAACCATATCTGAAGAGCTTAAACACCAAAATAATTTGTTATTCCTGCCGAAAATATAATTACAAACCATTAAAGACTTCTAATGGTTTCTAATGGGTTTTAATGTGTTTCTGTTGGTCTGTATTGGTAGATAATGGACCGTGTGGTTCATCTAATTTTATTCCAGTGGTCATCATTTACCCATGAAAGAAGACAACATGACCAGAAATCTCATGAAAACCATTAAACCAGTCCCCATTAACTGATGGAAACCATTAGAGATTACGACTTTATTTCCAGCAGATGTTCTTGAGACGTATTAACACATTGCTGTTATAAATACTTTCTTTTTTTTAAAACACTGATGAGATAAAAGTGTTAATTTGTGGTGTTTAGTGAAACCCTTCACCACACTAAAACTGACGACACTCGATTTCCAATCCTCAGACTGTTTATTATCAGGATTTTTTTTTTTCCAAGCTACAAATACAAAACACTGCTTAAAATATGCAGATTTAAAAAAAAAAAAAAAAAAAAAAAAAAAAAAACATATGATGGACACAAGTATATAAAAGGAAACTTTTCCCCCCCAAGCAAGAAGAGAAATGAGAGACAGAAGGCTTTGCGTGACCACAAAGGGGAAAAAAAACAAAAAAATCATCTTAATACAAATGCATTAAATGCCCCAAATGTTTCAAGGTTTAAAAAAATAAATCTGAAAATTTGAAATGATTTTTAAAAACAATTATGTTTTTTTTAAACAATAAAAAAATAGCTAAACTGGGAATGAAAAAAATAATAATAATAATACATCGGTACAAAAGCCACCACGATAATTAAATGGTTTTGATATAAAAACCCCTCGTTCTTGCAGATTATTTACATCATATCAAGATCAGTGCTTTATTTCCTTCTTGTCCGTCTCACAGGAGCTGAAGGGACGACCGCCTCGGCTTTCTTCTGCCCTCTGGCTCCTCGGCGAGTGGTTACTTCTGCAAGAAAGACAAGAAACGGCCATTTTGTTTAGCGATCAATACACAAACTCTGAGCAGGTTGTTGTATCTACCGGATTGCGGCCTGGCTCTCTCACACATGCGCCTAATCGGCCGCTGGATGGAACCAAGCAGCACCATAAAAGAACCACAGTATACCTTCTGTACACTTTTCTGGCCACAGGCTTCAGAATGTTGAACGGTGCGATTCGATTGGCTCTCTGCTGGTTTCCAGTGAGAAAACAAAACGTTTGAATACTGCGAAACAACAAGCGGATCGGAGCAAGTTATAGTCACTGGATTAAAAAAATGGCTGCGTCCCACCGTTAAACGTTCACAGGACCCTGTGTTTGAACTTTCATCTTCAACTGTTTGTGTTTAACCTTTCAAGGAATCCCATCTTTAATTATTCAGGGAAGCCTGTCGAGTCTCGGGTTGGAAGAGCTAGCTCTCAAACAAACAAAAGCTGAAAGGGCTACTAAAAGAAAGTGGAGAAAACTTACCCGAGACAGGATCATCAGCCTGAGGTGGAACATCTTCCTGAGTTGCTTTTCTCCGGCCTCTTACAGGTTTTTCTTCCTTTTTAGGAGCTTCTTCTGCTTCCATTTCAGAGGTTTCTTCTGTCTCCTTAGCCGCTGTCCTCTTGCCTTTGCCTGGTACAGCTGCATCTGTTTGAGCTTCTGCACCAGCTCCTCTGCCTCTTTTCCTCTTCGGTAAGGACTCTGCATCTGGTGTTTCCTCAGCTGCAACCTCCGTCTCTTTCCTTTTCTGCCCCCTTTTTGGGCAGGCAGCTGCTTCATCGTGTTGGGAAACTACTGAAGCACCTGCTCTTCCTCTCCTGACTGGTTGGACATTTTCTTCAGCAGCTGGCTTCTCGTTTTCTGGTTCTTCTTGTTTCTTTGCCGCTCTCCCTTTGCGCCCTTTGACCGATTGCTTGGTCTCTGCATCATCTTTAGCTGCTGGTTCATCTTTCTTCTTGGACTTCTTTTGTTGAGGCCCTTCCTCAGCTGCTTTTTCTTCAGCTTCACTGACTGAGGTGTCCTTGGATGAGACCTTGGCTTTCTTAGTGATTCTTCCTCTTCCTCTCTTCGCTACCACCTCACTGCTAACACCAGCCTCCTCAGAGTCTGCCTGTGCAACTGGCGTTTCTTCCGTCACAGACCCTGGTTCATTTGTTTGATTGCTGGTCTCTTCAACTGGTTCCACCACTGCTGTGGCGTCCTCTGCGACTTCCTCTGGCTCTGATCTTGCCGCAGCTTTTCTACCACGGCTGGGCTTGACAACTGGTGGAGGAACTTCAACAATAGCTGCGCGACGACCTCTTTTAACAGGAGCTTCTGGTTCATCCTTGACAGCAGCTGTGCGCTTTCCTCTGGCTGATTTGGCTGCAGGAGCTTCTGACTGTTGAATGATTTCAGAGTCAATACTGGGTTTATCTTGAACTTCTTCCTGAGAGTCTTCTAAAACTTGAGCTTTGGGCTCTGCTTGTTTTTTCCTCCTGCCTCCTCTGATGTTTTTCACCACTGGTTCTTCGGCTGGTTCCTCGGTCACAGCAGCTGTTGCAATGGTTTCTGTAGCAGGATCGTTAGAAGCGTCCTCTACCTGTGGCTTTAACTGCTTGTTTCTAGCACCTCGGCTAGACCTGACTGCTGGAGCTTCTGGTTTAGGCTGAGATTCAACTGCATGAGGCTCAACATTGGATTCATTAACCACTGCTTGGTTGTTCAAAGCCACTGGATTCATTCTCCTTCCACGTCTAGACTTCACCACAGGGATTTGAGTGTGCTCTTCAGGCAGCACCTCAGAATCTGAAGTGGGTTTAGATGTTTCGTCAACTTGTGCTGTTACTGGAGTTTCCTTCTTTGTTGCCCGGCCTCTTCTCGGTTTTGAGTTGGCTTTAATGGGATCTTCAGTTTCTGCTGCTGACTGAGCTTCAGTACTCTCTGGTAATTTAGGCTCAACTATATCAACATCAAGCTCCGCTACGACATCTGAGCTCTTAACATCTGACTCCACAACAATCGGGGTGGGCTCAGGAGATTCCTCAACTTGTGAGGTCTTCAGCATTTCCTTCTTTGTTGGCCTGCCTCTCCTGGTTTTTGTGGTGGATTTAAGAGAATTCTCATTTTCTGCTGTGGATTCAATTTTAGAACTTTCTAGCACAGCAGCTTTCACCTCCACTGCAGCATCTGGGCTCTTAATGTCTGAGGTTTCCTCAACTTCTGCAGCTGTTGTTGGTTCCTTCCTTGTTGTCCTGCCTCTCCTTGCTCTGGTGTTGGACTTAACAGGAGCCTCAGTCTCTGCTGATGGCTGAAGTTCAGCACTCTCTGATGCCACCCCAACCTCCTCAACTGAAGCTTCAAGCAAAGCTCCTGGCTCTTGTGGATTCTCCGATTCGTGTTTTTGTTTCCTTCCTCTCTTGGCTCGAGCAGGAGCTGGTGACTTCATGGAGATTTCTACCTCTGCAGAAGCCTTCAAGTCAATAACAGGGTCTACCTGCAAAACTTCAACATCCTGTTTGGCTTTCCTTCCTCTCCTGGGTTTAAGTGTCACCTGCTCATCCTCTGCAGAGACAGGAGATGATTTTTGAGCTTCCACTTGCTCCTTGGGGATTCTTCCTCTGGTAGATTTTCTAGCAGGACTTTGTGCAGGAACATCCTCAGTGAGCTCAATGGCTGACTTACCTCTCATCCCTCGCACAGAAGATACAGACTTCACAGAATCAGCACTAGGTTCCTCCTCAGTTCCTGCAACTGTAGTAGACAGAGAATCCGAGTCCACCTGATGTGCTTGACTCTTCTGGGATTTCTGTGCCATTCTTACTTGAACACCACGCTTAGTCTTTTTAGCAGGTGAGGATCTGTTTGACTGCTCCTCTGGCTTAGGAGAAGCTACAGCTGGCGTGGCCTCTACAGCCATGCTGATCGTTTCAGAAGCGTAAACAGTTTCAAGCGGTGTTTCTTGGACATCTTTGTCAGCATTAGTCATCACGTCACATGAGGTGACCTCTCCAACCTCCTGACAAGAAGTTTTTGCATCTTCCGTCTCAATCTGTAGGCCAACAGCTGCTTCTGTATCATTTTTCACGTCCTCAACCGGGCAGATGTTTTCCTTCTCTTCAGATTCCGCACTGGCATCTTAAAAAGAATGAATTGTCCCATTTTCAGCATATATAATTCCACACAAATATTTAAAACAAGAGCTGAATAACTGTATGCAAAGTCAGCTGAGCATTAACTCACCTTCCACAGGCAAAACATCAGAACCCACAGAGTCAGGCTCTGCAGCGATGGTGGAACCCACCACCACTTCATCTCTTTTTGGCTTGGGGGTCTTCATCAAATTATCAATTCCAAAGTCATTTTCAACTGGCTCTCCTTTCTCCCTGGGGGTCTGAAGCAAGCTCTTCACACCAACCAGATCTTCAACCGGCTGTTTCTTCTGCTTGGAAGTTTTCATCATCTGCTGAACACCTGTCAGGTCTTCCTCAACTGGCTGTTTCTTCTGCTTTGGAGTTTTCATCATCTGTTTAACACCTGTCAGGT
>CM075014.1:1812988-1851505 GCA_037576675.1 Pangasius sanitwongsei | reverse complement strand
AACACCTGTCAGGTCTTCCTCAACTGGCTGTTTCTTCTGCTTTGGAGTTTTCATCATCTGTTTAACACCTGTCAGGTCTTCCTCAACTGGCTGTTTCTTCTGCTTTGGAGTTTTCATCATCTGTTTAACACCTGTCAGGTCTTCCTCAACTGGCTGTTTCTTCTGTTCAACCAGCTGGGTCTTCTGCTTGGGAGTTTTCATCATCTCTTGAATGCCTGTCAGGTCTTCTTCAACCGGCTGTTTCTTCAGCTTGGGAGTTTTCATCATCTGCTGAATGCCTGTCAGGTCTTCCTCAACTGGCTGTTTCTTCTGCTTTGGAGTTTTCATCATCTGTTTAACACCTGTCAGGTCTTCCTCAACTGGCTGTTTCTTCTGTTCAACCAGCTGGGTCTTCTGCTTGGGAGTTTTCATCATCTGCTGAATGCCTGTCAGGTCTTCCTCAACCAGCTGTTTCTTCTGTTTGGGAGTCTTCATCAATCGTTTTACTCCAGTAAGGTCCTCTTCTTGCTCAGTCTTATCCTTGGGGGTTTTGACAAGTCTCTTCAAGCCTACAGCACACACTACAAGACTGTTTGTATCTTTTGGAGTCTTCATCAGCCTCTTTAGTCCAGCCATGTCTTCTTCTAAGGGAGTTCCCTTTTGTTTTGGGGTATTAAGGAGTTCTTTAACACCTTCCAAACTCTCTTCCTGGGGTGGTTTTGGCTCTCTGGGCGTCTTGAGTAACTTGCCTCTTATGTCTTCTATAGGCTCGGCTTTCTGCTTAGGTGTTCTCCTGAGTCTTTTGACTCCTGTAAGGCATTCTGACGGGGCTGGTTTCTGTTGTGGAGTTTGGACTGGCACAGTCTTCTTGTACTCGGTTTGACCTTCACTGGGCATATCTAATACTGTGGAAACTTCAGATGGAGAAATGGCAGCTGAGTCATCCATTTCTTCAATTAAACTTCCATCCTGGTCATCCTGGAGGAGTCTGGTTACAGCTTCGCTGTTGTAGCGCCCAAGTTTGGCGGTGGACGCAACGCTCATGGGAGACACCACCATTTCACCTGCACACGAATATGTAATGAGTTTATTCTTAATAATTGGCAATACTAAACTTAATATAAAAACAAAACACACGCAAAAAAAAAAGAGCTTACCAGATTCCTCAGGAGTATTCATTACTGACATTTCAGTCACTTCTCCAACACCAAGCAGTGTTGCTGGACACTCATCGGTCTTTGTAAAAGCACTCTTCCGTCTGCTGTTAGCCGGAGTTTTGAAGATATCGGATACCCCTGCAAACAAGCCAAGAGTTTAGAGATTTGGAAGAAAAAAAAAGAAAAAAAAACCCCATTGTATATGAGCTGAGCACTGAATTTAAAATAAAAATCAGCACACCGGTAAGATCTTCATCCATTTTCATATCCTTTTTAAACAGGGCGACGTTGCGTACTACTTTAGGAGCAGCACCAACAAGCTGAGTAGATCTTAAGAAGGCTTTGCCTACGACTATACTGGCTGGAGAATCCGCGTGTCCAGTACTTGTGAGATCTTTCAGTCTGTGTGCAGGTGTCTGCAAAGAAAGTACACATCCTCAAACAACAAGAAAAGACCCCAAAAACCTCAAGAACAGCAAAACAAAGCAGCAAAATTACCTTGGGTTTAGTCACTTTAGTCTGCTTGACCGCTGTTCTCTTGGTTGCTGGTTTCTTAGCTCCACCTTCCGTTTGAGGTTTAGCTTGTCCAAACTTCACAATGTCAGCCCAAGAACTGACAACTTAAAACAGGAACAATAGAAATCTTATTAAAATACTCAAGAAAAACACCAAATACTTCCTGACGTCCTACAACACACACCAAATTTACCTTTTAAATTAGCAAGCGAAGCTCCACTGCGTCGTGATCGCACAACCTCAAGGGCGCTCTTCAGCACGTTCTTCGGGGTCTTCCGAGCCGACGCCTTCATGCTGCTCCTTCTCGGCGTGGCCTTCGGGGTCACGCATTCCCGAGGCTCTTCTACAACAGGTACGGATTCTTCCTTCGCTTCTTTCTCCTGATCGGGGACGGGCGACGGGGTGCTGATTCGGGAAACCGAAAATCGGCCGTGCATCGTAGGTGTCTTGAGAAGGGACTCTTCGCTTGGAGATGGAGACTTCGCCGAAGCATTCGAGAGCCTCCTTGAGAATTTAGGGGTTGATGGGTTTGAAGAAGTTGGAGGGGTCTTAGAATTTTTAGGAGATGGGGTTTTAGCCTTTGGGCTTGGAGACTTCTTGGCAGGAGATGGAGTCTTTTGAGTCTTGGCAGGAGATGGATTCTTCCGAGTCTTGGCAGGAGAAGCTGCCCGTTTAGGTGAAGCATTCTTAGCGGGGCTCTCTGCAACATCCTCTTCAAGCTGGTAACCCTACAGACAAGAGAAGCACGGGCACTTTAGAAACCGAATGAGAACACTTCAACAAAACACTGAGTGCCCTTTTCAAGCCTTACCATCAGGCCAATTGTGGAGGCTCGTCTGAGTAGAGAGTGAGGTTTCTGAGGGAACCCCAAGCTGCGTCTCCCAGGGCTTGCCCCTCGGCGTAGGGGGGAATTAGGAGGTAAACGTTTGTCGAACAGTTCAGGCCTCAGCTGTCCACCAAAGGACACACGTTTTCTCTTGGGCGCAGGAAGGGGCAAGTCGTCACACTTGTGCTTCTTACTGGAGGCCTGGCCATTACCTGCTAAACACCAAGCTGATTCAGTCATAAGTGTGTAAGGGGTTGTGTGGTACAACAGTTTTTTTCCTGTCTGCCAGCTAGAATTTTCTTGTCAGCAAAGTTGGTACCTCTGTTGTTCGGCATGTAGAAGTTCACGAAATGGCTAAGTAAGAAAACGAGGAAATGTCCATTTTTAAACCGAGTCTTGTGAATTCACAGGGCAAAGTTCACCACATAAAGTTGGCGTGAAGCGAATCTAATCACAACGCAAATGTTTCTTTTCCCCCGGCTGAACAAATTTTATTTGCATTTTGTCTGACCACTGTATAAGCGCAATTATACATCAAAATAATTTCTATAGATATCAGTAAATGTTAGCATTCCACAATGCTTCCTGACTTCCTGTTTCAAATGCGTCAACAACCCCAGAATAAATTCACGACTTAAATGACGTAACTAGTAGCGCATAAAGCAACTGTCTAGAGATGGAGAAGTAAGGCTTGTTCTATAATCAGAAGATGATCTAACGTAAACAGGAAGCATTACACTCATGATCGAGACACAGGGAAGCGGTCAGCTTTAAGTAAAGTCGAGTTAGTCACAGAGTAACTATAAATAAAAAACCAAATCAGATACAATAAAGTCATGACTTATTTCTTGTGTAGACTTTATACGGATGTGCAACAAACTTAATCGGGATATTACCATAGCAACAAGACATAATGCAGATGCAAATTTAATCAGCTGATCAGCACGTTCAAATGCAGATTAATGTATAACAGGTTATCCTAAAGTTTCTTTGAAACTGACTTCACACAACGTAATTTATTTATTTATTTACTTTTACAATTTACATTCAAACATCTTTAATGATAAAGCAAAGCATGATTTAAAATTATTATAAATCATTGTATTGCCTTTATGCATACTTTGGTGTGTTAAAGTTAAATAAATAAATAAAAATCTGACCTCTCTCATCAGAAGTGGGCGTGGCTACAACCTCCTGCAACACGTCCTGGACTTGGAACCGTTTTCCCGCGCTTGCTCTTGGCGACGTCCTGGTGGCCTGTTTCGCTTTGGCCTCTTCAGCCTCTGCTGGTTCTGAGGAATTCTGGGAAGTGGTTTGGTTCTCCGGGGTTCGAGAAGCGCTGCTCCTCCGGGCTTTCGGAGACTTGGCACTCGGACTCTCAAAGGTGCTTTGCTGGGCCACTTGGTCAGCAGTGAACTTCTGTGGCGTCGTCTGAGGAGTTTTCTTCTGAGATACGGGCGTGCCAACGCCCTCAGAGAGCTTCTTTTCTTCTCCCTGAACCACAGGAGTGGCTGGTTTCATCTGAGCAGACAGGCTCTCTGTTTGAGCGCCCTCTACCGACTTGGCGTTTGAGGATCTTCTCTTCTTCTGGGCAGATTTCGGAGTCACCGGCTTGTCGTTCTCGCCTGAAACCTTCTCAAGTTCCTGCTTGTCCACTGGAGGTCTTGAGAGAGGGGTATTGGACAGACTGGCAGATTTCCACACAGGTTTGGTGGCCAGATCTCGCTTGACCATGTTGTAAAGATCGGAAAAGGGAGACATGGTGCTGTCCATGCTCGCTTTGTTCTGCTGATCTCCAGCGCTCTGGTCCGGACAGACGGGCAGGTTGGAACCATCTTTCAAACAGGTATCTGAAAAAATGAAACCGTTAAATCAAGACAAAGTCCAAACCACAAGCCATCAGCGGTGCAAGATCTCACGAAGATCACGAGAGCTCACCTGTGGAGTGCTCGGACTTCTTTTTCTCTGTGGTTCCAGGTGTGCTCTTCACCTGCTGGTCTTGCAAGACCTGAGAAACCAACAAAGCTGCTTTAAGCTTTTTTGCATTTAAGCTGCAGATATAACTATCATATCGGAGGTATTTCCTTCTGAAGATACTCTCTTAGGCAAAAAAAAAAAAAAAAAAAAAAAAAAAAGGCTCCTTGGGGGTATGTTAAATGTTTTCATATACTTGGAAGCACTTTGAATAGAGAAATACAATTACATGATTTAACGCTGAAATTTTAAGAGCGCAAAGTCGAGTAGTTCATCACTAGATCTTAACAGTAGCGAATATTTTAAAATAAATAAAGACACGGTACGCCCAAAAATTGGAGCATACTAAACAGCATGGCAAACAAAAAACATTATAGAATTACAAAATTAATTATAAAATAATTTTTAAACTGAAATGATTAACAAAGGCACATGTAGACCAATTAAACTTTAAATAAAGGGGGAAAAAAGTTCCTTGCTAAATAAAAACACATTACTTTAGTTGTTTTCCAGTAAATGTGCTGTTTTTAACAGCAGAACATGAGCAGCATCGTGACAGGACATTTTTGACACATCACTCAGGTAACCCCTTACCTTGACAGTTTCTCCTTTACCAGGCGTAGACAAGCGCTTTTTCTTCGGAGTCGGCGCAGGCGGATACTCGAACCTGCGCAGCACGAGGAAAACTTAATACTAACACTGAGAGAAATAAATTCCAAAAGACACACGGATTTGCGACATGAAGAGAGAGACAGAAGACGACGACGATGTACCTAAAAGAACGATCGATAATTGTGATTAGATCTCCGTGCTTCAGGCGCTCGGACTGCTGCAGAACCCCTCCGTTGATGAGAGTCGGATTAACCGAGCTCAGGTTGGTCAAAATAAGCTTGAAAGAAAAGGAAGAAGAGAAGAAGAAAAAAAAAAAAAAAAAAAAAAGAGAGAGAGAATTAAAAAGAGTAAAATGGTTATAACTCTCACTGATGGAAAAATCTGATATGCGATCACTTGTTAAATAAAGTGATATGCAGTACCATAATCCTATAAATATAAATATAAAATCCATTTAAATTATATATATAGGAACTGAAAATGACATAACCAACAAAACATGTTTCATGTTTCTTTTGAGGAAAAGAAAGCATTCTCTGCTAGCTGCGTCGCCCTAAAACTGACTTTTCGTAACTTCTTGAAGTATTAAAATCGTTCAGTTAATGCAAGCTCCTGCGATATGCGTATCGCAATATTTACATTCGTGCTATTTCGTGGCTTCGGACTCGGCTCTTCGTTACCTCTTTGTTTTCATTGAGCTCGATTCTGCAGTGTTCTTTGGACACCTGTGGCAGCTGGATCCGGATATCACAGTCAAGCTTCCTTTAAAATAAAAATAAAAATAATGAGGGAAAGCATGTTGCCAGTTTGAGATCATAAACAGAGTTCATTAGCAGAGCAAAGGAGCAGATGGAACACATCTCACTTCGCAAATTAGATAGTTGGACAAACGTTCGTATCCTAAATGTACAAGACGACGCACTAATACAAACCTCGATTGATCGGCTTTAAATCGGCCACGATTCCAAAACAAATCCATAAACTAAGGAAAATAAGACGAGTCATTTAACTAGGACAAAAGTACTATAAAAGGAGGAAAAGTTTGTGCGTGTAGCTGATGCGCTGCAGTGGCTGAGCTGCATTACTGGAAGGCGATTCGTCGCTGTTTAATCGCCATTTTGACGTTTTCAGCTCACTGTGAGCTTTGCCTTTTATGGAGTTTTGTGGGCACGACTAAATGTAATCCAGTTGTGTCAAGTGTAGGCTTTGTACTTTTACAGCTGATCAGCATACGCACACGAGTACGATGAAAATCAGTTAAACTTTCGTAAACCTGGTGGGAATTTTTTTTGCTGGATTGTTTTGGCCATGAAAAAATTTTCACATTCAAACTTTACTGAAAGATTAATAACTGAATAAGTGACTACTATATGCTAAAATTAATTTGGTGAAAGCTTATTTATTGGCCTGAATTATTTTTGGGCTTTATTTTTGGGACACTTTGAGAGTACTGTCCAGTAGAAAACCTCTGTAATAACGTCCAAAAAGATTCATAACAACGATTCAGAATCAGTATTGCACTGTAAATCTTGACAAAGACGCAAAAAAGCCAGAAGTCGAGCACATTTCCTGGAGCACGTGGTGACTAAGCCCACGCTGATTGGCTAGGAGCAGAGTCTGACGTCACTGACAGAAAAAACCGCCTGAGTTTAAACAGTAGTGACGAGAATCCCTTCAGTGAGTCAAATCATTCGGTTCATCTCATCAATAAGAGTCGAATCCCAAACGACTTATTGCTATTTTGTTCCCCATTCTGAACCAAACAAACTCTGTATTGACATGTACTTCTTTCAAATCTCTACAAATTCTTTTTTTTAGCAATAAAAACTAGATCACATTATATTCTATAAAATATGCAAACGGATCCTCTGAATCGGCTCGGAGTCAAAAGCGCGACGACTCACACTAAAGACTAAACAGCTCAGACGTTTAAAAAGAGGTTTCTGTGGAAACGTTTTGATTCAATTACACAGAAAATAGTTTGTGCATTACTTATATATATATATCTACATGTTACAGTAGGTACAGAAGTAGAACTCTTAACGTTGACCCAAAAGAGCCGAATCAAGGAGTCGACTCCTTCGTAAACGACACACGGCTATTAAACAGCCGCACTGACAACAAGTACACGCGCACTTTAACATTAAATAGTTATGATACATAGACATTAAATAAAAAAAAGTGATTATTTATTACTGACCTCCCGAACAGACAGGATGCTGTGAGGGGAAATTCGGTTCCATCTGTACCGTTTCTCTTTATCACCACGATTTTACCGAGTAAAGGCATCTTCCTCACCCCAGCTGTACTTACCTGAAGGACAGAGAGGTGAAAAAAAAAACCACTTAATTACACAAAATTGTCATTTTATCCTCATTGTCTGACTTAAACCTCTAACTCGAGGCTGCATTAAACTCCTAGCTCGCTAACATGTGCTGCTCCAGAGCAACCCACACTGCTCTGAGTCTCTTAAAACGGATTTAGACAACAACAAAAATAAAACAACACACCTTTATTGAGCTTTATGTATAAATATATTCCTAGTAAGATATTAGTGCACCAATAACACTGTCCGCGTTCTCTCCAGTTTTCCGACAAATCCCGCCTCTTCGCTCGCACTGGATTGGCTAGCACGTCACACGGACACAGAAACTGCCCAATAAGCGGACGCTCGCGAGATTAACCAGCCAATCCCAGCGCACAGTGTGAGAGCTGTCGCAAAACGGTTAGGAACCAAAAACCCATAATCTTGAAGCTAGCGAGTTCTGAATGTGACAAGAAAACAAAAATGCACAAATACTCTAAAATTAGGATTGAATACAAACGCGTTACCTGAGTTAAAATAGATCTTCAAGATGAAATATATTCCATCGATAATTTAAAAATGCAACCTAAACATACACTGAGGCGACATTAGCCTCCTGCAGAGCCGACTACTTTACACTGACTAGTGCACGCCGCGTGCCGGGGCTCAGTGCACGAGCCATATCCCTCCGCCAAACAACGAACAACTTAGCTACACAGACTTCTTTTAATCACATTTAAAACACAACATAAATATATAGGATTTAATAATATACATATTTAGTAATTGATTCAAACCGTGTGCAATTTTTGTACTAGTACGAGGAACTATTTTGTTTATTTCAAACAGGCGGAGGAACACTACGGCCAATAACGACTACGCGTTTGAATAGAGTTCGAAATTCCGCGCGAAGGCCGCTGATTGGTCGGCGCACCCAGCGATGGAAAAGGCTGCAGCCAATAGGAAGAAGGCTGGCGTTTAAAAAGCGTTTGAGTGACAGTGTAGATGACCCGTTAGAAAGTAGATATTGTTTTATTGTCAATAATATGACTTTGATTAGATAAACAAACAATACTACATAGAATTTATTTGAATAAAGCGGGAAAACAATGAAATGTAAATGTTATTATGCAATTTGCTTTGTATTTCTTCCCTTCCATCTGCTCTTTTCTTTATTATAATAATAATAATAATAATAATAATAATTAGTTCTATGGTCATCTGCAGAAAATAATCTTAGTATCAGATTGTTCTGTTTCTAGAGCAGTTTAGTTTCATTTAAAGCAATCTATTTTAAATCTAATTTAACTCCCTTCAAACAATCAGCTTCCACTAAAATAAAATATTTTCACTTGATAAGATTACTTAAATAAAGCACGTTAAAGATAAAGAAAAGAGCGAGTAGTCATTGACAGGTTGTAACTGTGGATATAAGTTTTCTAGAAGTCTCCAGGATCAGAGGTAACGCTGTCACTTTAGGTTTTCTGACACCTTCAGGACGGAGGAGTTTACACCTTGTGGTTTCTCGGTAAAATGAAAAGCTGCATTTTTTTTTGTCTTATTAATGTCAGTAGAGAGAAAAAAGAAAGGCTGGTGAGGGAACGACTGTTTACAGCTGCTGTAATGCAAGCGCGAAAAGGAACTAACTTCTTTCACGGACGTTCCACAACATTAAAAGAAATTATAAACGGATAAAAAGTACAAAGTGTCGTTCTTTAATAAATAGAAAATTGTACTCATTGGTAAATTGCTGTGATATAAGAGGAATATGCTGTTATAGGGAAATAATAATCAGCTGTAATGCAATTAATATTTAAAATTTTTAATCATGACGGCACTGCGAGGAATCAGGAGCGGTTACGATTAGATAATTAAAACCAGACTAAAAACTGGGCCACCTGTGGTGTTGCGATCGTCAAAATGGGCCACATTGTCTTCTTAGCCCAGGAATAAGCAGCGAGCTTAACATATTTTATATTACATAAAGAATAATATACTTGGAGGCATGCTGTTATATGAAAATAATCCATGATTCGGTGCTGACTGACAACCTGACACGAAGCAACACCTTCTGACCAATCAGAATCCAGAATGGAGCGGCACTGTGGGTTAAAATGCTATACAAAGCTAACTTCTTGGATCACTGTGGAGTCAGGGGAAACAGGGATGTAGTTTTGGGTTCCTGTTCTTTTCTGGAGACTTGGATCCACTGGGACGGAGCTTGGTATGCTACGATATATTTTACGATAATTATGTGATTGTAATAAATCCATTTGTTACATTTTTCTTACGTCACTCCTGCTATTACGGTATTTCTCTACTTGTAGCAGCAGCAAGTAAACGGATAAAGAAAATTTACTTTAGAAACTGAATCAGGAGGTTCGAGTGATAAACCATCGGTATGCAGGGAAAGACAAAGAACTAAAATTATACGTAGGTGAAAGTATAGATGTGTCGAAATCTGAGAAGTATCTCAGACAAAATGTACTGGAGTGGAAGTCAAAAAACATTTTTAACTGATGAAATTTATGACATTAATGACAATGTTTACATGTGAAAAAAATTTTTATTACTATAATTCTAAAACAGCTACACTACACTTCACACGATCTGTTTGCTGCTTATGCGCATGGCTAACGCTATGCAGTTTGCTAAGGAATTAATCAGACGTCAAATATCCTGTAAATAAGAATTAGCTGGAATTTGATTTGCTGTATAGACCATTTACTGTACGTTAGATACTGGAAGCGATGCTAGTCAAACCTGGCAATATAGTTAAATATAGCCAGTTAATGTTAGCAAAACTAGCAAAATTTACCTCATCCTGCTTTTTAAAATTTTTAAAGGTTTTCTCCAGCATATTGGAATATTTAACTGAGGTAGGGCCAGGGCGCTCATCCTCAAGTTCCACATCTTCTTAAGGATAGCTATAGCGCTAACTACATTGTGTAGCATGAGAAGGTCACACCAGATGACGAATTGGGACGATTCATGATTGCTTTTGTCTACAATATCAATAACACTTAAGTAAAGTAAAAATATGCTAAAATAATACTTAAAATATAGTAACAAAGTACAGCTACTCATGTATTTTCCACGCATGCTGGAATGTAATGACTTCTTGGAAAGGAAGGATTATGGCAGGGGTTCCCAAACTTTTTGGACAAACCACCCCAAGCGGACATTATGAATTTTCTGCGACCCGAAGCCTTGACCTCCCTACATTTTCTAAATTTATAATATAACAACATTTTATGTCAGTAATATACGTTTGCATAACACAAGGGACCAAAAGAATATTCCTTGCACAGACTCAGCAGTCTAGCGGGAAGTGTTTTGTTGTCATAGGAAAATAATCCACGTCGGGGTGATGTGATATGTCCTGACATAAAAAGCAGCAGGGTCTGGTTTATACCCGATGTATAATTTTGCGTGCGCGTACAGAAGCGGCAGTGATGCGATCTGCATTGTTTACATACTCTCCGCCTTTCTTATGTACGTTGTTAAGATTTAAAAGCGATATCTTACAAGCTGATGAGCTCTGTGTCTCATTAAAAACTTTCTGCTGTCGTCGTGATTGTCGTCATGAGCATCTCAAATTGAAAACTCTGGTATGCAAAACAGAGCTTTTGGTAGGTTTGAAGGCAACATGAGAGGTTTTTAAAATTCAAACACTAACTGTAATAGGAAAATCAGTTAGTGTTAGTGCTCAATAACGCTCTAGAATAGTGCATAAGGATGCGATTTGAGACACAACTCAACAAAGGACGATGGGCGGAGAAATCGGTCCCTTTTACCCCTGAACTACACTAATGCAGCATGTCCGGAGAGTGAAAAAAGACTAAAATAGCACTTATTAATTTAATGTGGCTTGTCTGAATGTGATTCCCAGTAACCTTTAAAAATATTAGCACACAAAATCCGTCTTAGACATTTCTAATTTGTAAACAAAAGAGGAGATTGTGACCCTACGTGCGATTACGACTGCTGGTTCGGGAAACCCTGGATTACTGTAACACTTAGGCTACGTTTACACGACAACGATGTAGTCAAAAACGGAAAAGTTTTTCTCTTGCGTTTTCAAAAAGTTTCACGTATACACAACGTTTTCAAAACGATTTACGTTTACACAAATCTGCAATAACGACCAAAAACACTGTATTACGTATGCGCTCGCCTTTACAATAGACACGTACTGCGCACTTCTACATACCCAACACGTACTACGCACGCGCATGACGTCACCGTTTTCAAAGATTCCCGTTTTGGGTGTTTACATGGAGACGATAACATTTTCAGTCCCCGAAACGCTGTTGTTGTGTAAACGAACAGGCAAAACACATAAAAAGTTTTCCGTTTTTGGCTGAAAACGTTGTCGTGTAAACAGCCCCTCAAGCGACAAACACTAAACTACGCTACACCAGTAGGAGGCACTGAAGTGTCATATTAGAGTCAGTACAAACAATAAAATATAAAGAAGTTAGCTAGGTTAATTTTTTCTCTAAGCACCCTTCAGAGTAACCTCTAATCCAATGTACGGTAAAGTGTTGTGTTGTAAGGAACAAATTAAACAGAGGCAGATCTTTTTTTTTTTCAACCACAGTTTTATCTCGTTTCATCTGTGCACAATTTACGTGAGTGTAAATTTTTTTTTCAACATTTCGTTTCCATGAAAAACTGCATCATCATCATCATCATCATCGCGATCAGTCTGAAATAAAGCAACAACTCACTCTGTATTTTTCCCCCCATTTTCTCTAACGGCCATAAAAAGAGAAAAAAAAAAATCAGTGAAGAAATACAGCTACACTCCAAGTCCATGTTTTTTTGTTCTTCCACAATCATTCCTGGGTTCTTCTCTATATATATTTATATATATTTTTTGTAAAAAAACACAAAAAAACAAAAAACAGCCTTTTGGAAGTTAGGCCAAGTCCATCGTTCATTCGTCGTGGTGAAGTCCAGGCCTGAGATGTTGGAGGAAGAAAATGAAAAAGAAAAAAGTCCACACTCTGAGTTCCGAGTTCTTTGCTCTTGTTCGCTTTTTTCGTGTCTGTAAAACTCTCTCTCCTCCGTCTGTCTGATGAGTCTTTACAGCAGCGGAGAGAGAGAGAGAGACAGGAAGCGGTGGATGACCGAGCCCCTGCAGCAGTGAGTGGGCGGAGCTAAGAGGAAGAGGAGGATATGGTGTGTGTGTGTGTGTGTGTCAGGGCGACTGCGTGGATGGGCTGCTGTGGGCGGAGCTGGGCGAAGGCGAGGGACTGCAGCTGCCCGAGGGGGCGGGGTTTGACCGTGAACTGGCTCCGCCCCCCATGCTCTCCAACCCCTCCGAGTTCTCCAGCATCTCCTGGATGAGGGGAGGCATCGAGCCAGGGATCTCCATCTTCAGAGTGATCACTCGCTCCGCTCCTGAGAGAGAGAGAGAAAGAGAGAGAGAGAGAGAGAGAAAAATGGGATATTTAGTAAACATAAAGGTGGTTGTGTTACAAGACTTGTTTAAAACTAGAATTTATTCAAGCAGCACATAATGACTTTCTTTTCTTCATTTAAAACCTCTCAAGTTGCTGAACACACAAAGAAAGCTACAGACAGAAAGAAAAAAAAGTGTGTGTGTGTGTGTGTGAGAGAGAGAGAGAGAGAGACAGACAGACACACACTCACCCTTGGCGCTGATGCTCCGCAGGTCTGTGATCTTCATCAGCATCTTGGGGAACATGTGGGGTTTGTGTGGCCTCCTCTTCCTCACGTAGAGCTTCAGCGCCTCCAACAGCGGCTCCTGCAGCACGTCCACCTTATCTGCCTCCTCCAGGTCCTGACGATCTGCTCACCCACCCACCCACCCACCCACCCACACACACACACACACACACACACACACACACACACACACACAATAAACCACAGGAAATCTTGTCCAACACTCCAACACACAATGTGTTCCTAAAGCAGCAGGTCACTGTGCTGCCACTAGGTGGTGCTGAGAGTCTATCGTTTTTATTCATCTGTGTGTGTGTGTGTGTGTGTGTGTGTGTGTGTGTGTGTGTGTACGTCCCTCCTGTGAGGACCAAAATATAGGTTAAAATAGAAATATGCTAAAGTAAAAAAAAACAAAAAAAAAACCTTTAGTAAAATACTGGAACATAAAATTACAAAAATATAATAAAATATACAAAATAGTAATAAATAACAATAAAACAAGAAAATTATATAGTATAATAAGTATAAAATTAAAAAAATAAAGCTGAAGTATCTACATTAATACATAAGCGCGCATGTGTGTGTGTGTGTGTGTGTGCACGCGCGTGTTTTCTCACCCCCACACAGCAGGCAGATGGCGCTGAGCAGGCCCGTCTCTGCGTCGTCCATCTCGAGCGGCAGCAGCTGGTTGGCGAAGGCGAACACCAGGTCCGTGAGCGGCCCGAAGCCGGCGTTGTGCATCTGCGTGCGGTTCAGCGTCAAACCGTCTGAGAACGTCATGGTGTCCTGCTCAGGTGTGTAACGCGTGCAGATGCGCAGAATCTACGACAAGAGGAGCAGCTTTAGCACCAAAACAAGGCCAACATCGCTAATCGTACGTCATGTTACATAATGCTAACAATAAACACAAATCATTACATTACAAAGTTACTGCTAATGACCACTACAGTGGTTTTTTTTCAGTTGAAATAACTCCTGTAAGGAACAGCGATAAACTACCGTGTGTGTGTGTGTGTGTCTCACCAGGATGTCGAGGCAGGCGGCTTTGAGCAGTGTGATCTGGTCGGCGATGGAGAGCGTGGTGAAGCCGGGAAGCTGCTTGGCGAACTCCACCGTCTTGATGATGCACTTGGTGGAGAGCTCGCTGAATTTATCCCACAGATCCACGTCCAGCGATACGCGTCGCTCCGAACTGTTACTCTGTACACACACACACACACACACACACACACACACACACACACACAGAGAGAGAGAGAGACAGCTCAGCACAATGATGTCAGAAAACTTTAACTTACAGCTTTACCTCTGACTGTTACTATGCACTGACACTGGAGACTCCTTCCATAAATGTTTAAAAACCACATCTACTTACTAAATATAAACCTGTGATTTGCAGCTTCACTACTGTCAGAGCTGCTGTTATAGAAAATTCATCAACACCTTCTGACCAATCAGAATCCAGAATTCAACAGTGCTGAGGTATAATACAAAACTATTATTTACTCTCACGCTGCTCTGAAGCTAAACTTTCAATACTACTGGGTGATAAACACTGATAAGGTAATTTAACCTCACACACACACCGTGGTGTATTTGCCGAGCTGACAGAGCGAGGGGAATGTGTCCTGGTGCGCTTTCCTCACACGCTCGATCATCAGCTCTGTGTCGGCGCTCAACACGCCGCTCTCCACACACTCCACCTTCTTCTCCTCCTTCTTCTTCTTGTTCCTGTCGTTCCGCACCGCTACAGACAGAGAAACAGAACGATGTTAGCCTAATTCCTAATTCCTCTCACAAATCCAGGCATTTTAGTTTGTGTTAGCTAGCTAACTGGCTAGCAGTGAATAATTATGAACTTGTTTGACCATTAGGTAAACAAATCCTCTCAGAAATCACTTTACAGTTCATGCTAGCAAGCTAGTTATTTAGCACTGAATTAATATAAACTTTTTTTTTTTTAAAAAGATGAGCTAAAAATTGTCTCAGAAACTCACTTTAACTCGTGTCAGCTAGCTAGCTGTTTATGCACTGAATGATTATGAACTGTTCCTGAATATAAGGTAAAAATCCTCTCAGAAATCCTGTCACTTCAGCTCACCTTAGCTAGTTAGCATTGAACGATTATGATTTTTTAAAAATATGAGGTAAAAATGCTATCAGAATTCCTGTCAGAATTGTTCATTTTAACTAGCTAGCACTGAAAGAATATGAACCTTGTTTGAATGAGGTAAAATACTGTCAGAAATACTGTCACTTTAGCTAGCTACCAGCTGAATAATTATGAAACTATTGACTATGAAGTAAAAATCCTCCAAAAAATCCTGTCACCTTTGCTCAGGCTAGCAAGCTGTTTAACACTGAATGATTATGAAGCTTTTCTGAACATGAGGTCAAAATCCTCTCAGGTATCCTGTCGCTTTACCTCACCTCGGCTAGCTAGCATCAAACGATTATGATTTATAAAAATATGAGGTAAAAATCCTCACAAATCTTGTCACTTTGCTCACATTAGCTAGCTAGCTGTCCATCATTAAATAATTATAAAACGTTTTTTCAGTATGAGGTAAAAATCCTCACAGAAATCCCATCACTTTAGTTCATGCTAGCTATTTAGCTATCTAGCTGTTTAGCCCTGGATGATTATGAACCTTTTTTCAATAATGTAGAAATACTGTCACTTCAGCTCATTTAGCTAGCTAACTGGCTAGCATTTAACAATTATGACTCATGGAAATCTTGCTACTTTAGCTCATATTCATTAGCTATCTGGCTAACATTAAATAATTCTGAACCTTTTTTTAAATCTGAGGTAAAAATCCTCTCAGAAATCCTGTCAGCTTCTGGCAGCTAGCTGTCTGTGTGTGTGTGTCTTTTTTTTTTTATACAACATTAGCGGCTAGACGTTTGTCATATGTTGTCGATTCTGTGATTTATCGCCATTATGTGTGTGTGAGCGTTATTCGCCACACACACACACACACACACACACACACAACTACACAAATCTGCAACTGCCATCATGCTGCGTGTGTCATTCCATTATTCTTTTTCCAATCTCTGTAAACGTTAATGCTCTGCCCCTCGCTCTCTTTCTCTCTCCGTCTTTGTGCCTCTGGAGAGGTGAAATTAATTCCTAAATAAAAGCGGGCCGTGCTTAACGGTGCCACGTTAGCTGCGCTGACAGATCGGCGCGCTGCACACACACGGTTTAATGAAGCCATTAAAGAACTATTAGCGTGCCCGCTTCATCAGTCACACACAAGATCCTGCAGGGGAAATTGTGTGTGTGTGTGTGTGTGTGTGTGGAGTTCTCATCTTAGCATTCAGTAGGTAAAACTACACTGAAGACTCAAGGAATGAGGAAGAGGAAGGTGTGTTTATAGGCGCCTTATTGTAAGGATCAGGTACACGCCAACCTTTTGGAGTCATATATCTGTGAAAGGAACAAAAATTCAGGTCCCCAGTGAACGCAATGTAACAGAGAAGATTTATAAAATATATAAAAATGCAAAAATCCTGGTCCCTGTGAGGAGAAATATACTGAAGAATAGAGAAGATTCGGGCATTGTGTGTGTGTGTGTGTGTGTGTGTGTGTGTGTGTGTGTGATCATTTCGTTATTGGGACAGGTTAAATACCTACATTATGAGGACCCGAGATGTTATGGAAGCAAAAAAATCCCTACTGCACTCAAACACAGGGAATATGATGCAGCGTTTGTGTGTGTGTGTGTGTGTTTGTAATCATTGTTATAGGGACTGGTTAAATACCTACTCTATGGGGACTTGAGATTTTACTGAGGTAAAAATTCACCATAGCACTTAAAATCAGGGGTGTGTCTGTGTGTGTGTGTGTTCATTCAGCATGGTGACTGGTTAAACATTTACATAGTGAAGCCTTAAGCCAGTAAAATGAACATAAATCCTGGTCCTCATAAGAAAATGCATTGAAGAAAAAAAAAAAAAAAAAAAGGAATATGATTCTGGTTTTGTGTGTGTGTGTGTGTGTGTGTGTGTGCACGCAGAGTCCTGTTATTGACACAGCTGGCCGAGAGAAAGAGAATTTGGCTGTATGATAATTTTTTTTTTTTTTAATAAAAAAATTTTGTATTAAAAAAACAGAAAAGGAGACATTTCTTTCTGGAAACATTGATATCTTTGACAAAAATGTATGTTGAGTGCTGGTTGCAATTCTGTATCTATATCTTGTGCTACAAATTAATAACGCCAGTCCTCTAAAGCAGAAGGTCTTCTTACGTGTGTGTGTGTGTGTGTCTCTGTCTCTCGCGGCTGTAATTCGAGGGGAGAAAATTAAAGCGCTGGCAGCTCGTCCGTCACGCGCACGAAATTCAACGGAAAGATAAAAATGTCAATGTTCCTCTCCTCCTCCTCTTTTCAGCATCTCTCCATCATCCCTCCCGGAGATGAGCTCCAGCTATAATGGGACTGAGGGAGTCTGTGAGAGGAACTGGGAACTGATGTCTTTGTGCGTCACGTAAACTGGTGTGTGTGTGTGTGTGTGTCTGTGTGTGTGTGCGCGCAATCGACTGTTTGCCAGATGTAGTCATGTTTCAAATACTAGCTTCCTATGTAGCATGTCAAACTTAGCGTTTTAATCGTGACTGCACGCCACAGCTGATCCATTTTATTGGTTTCAAAAAACACAATTCGGTGTCCATTTTTTGAAATAAACACTAGTTATACATCACAAGTCCTTAAAAACGGCAATTCTGCAGATGTTAACATTGTTTAATTTTGGAGCACAGAAAAAGCGTGCTAAATTCCATTAAGTTCATATCACAGCACGTGTACACTTTATGCCGGAACTGGACTAATTTCGCCGGTTATCTACTGGGAGTCGGGAATGTGTCATTCGTTGTTATGGAAACGCCCACAAAACCTGAATACCTTTCAATTAGACAGCTAAAGTACAGAATTTGTTATTACGTCATCAAAAATTTGACAAGTGATGTTTTAATTATCTTTGTGAATATTTTAGGTTGTGTTTGTTTATAATGTGACGACACACACTACTAAGGTTTGAGGGTTTGACAAAGATGTGAACACTTTTTAACAAACTTGTAACGCACTGTTCAACTCCACAACGACTAACTGCTGATGCACTTCCTTGTGTCAGAAATGAAATTCGAATTGTAGCTAGCACTTCATGCTAATAACACTCTAATACAGACGCAATAAGCATGTCAGCAACATTAACTGCTTCATAATTACTCATGTTTTTCGCAAATTCAGAACTTGAAATTTTACAAAATTTCACACTATATCATACAAACATATTTAGATATTCAGACTTGCCGTGGACATTGCCAAAGAGTATAATGTTTTACACACACACACACACACACACAAGTTGAGTGTCCACTAGGTGGCGAGTGTGTGTAGCTTCAGGTCACTGCTATAGATTTCAGTAATCTGGCAATGATGGATCACCCTATTCACTCCTAAAGAGTGCCGGACACACACACACACACACACACACATCTGCGAGTGTATAATAGAAGAGAATAGGATAAACTGCTGTGAGGCTCCATCTGTGTGTGTGTGTCCTCTGTTCTCCCGCTTCTCCCAATTAACTTCTGAAGTCTGACACTAGCAGACAGAATTGAAAGAATGTGTGATCACACAGCCACAGGGAAAACCCTGGTGTGTGTGTGTGTGTGTCTTAGTGTATGCCACCATGGAAACACATGCTGACAAAAAAAGTATGTGGTATCTAGCAATCATCAAAACACACAAAAATATAATAATAATGGGGATTGCAGAAACAAGCATGTTAGCGCATCACACCATGACACATCTGTGATACTATCACAGCGAGGAGTTCCTCAATTCAGATGTGGCTCCTGGTTGCAAAAACATAGCGAGAGTCTACAGCGAGCAAACCGGAACGTGTTTTCTAAAACGTTGCACTGTGCTGTTGAGTGTCAGAATCAGAGAAGTGTTCATAAACGCATTCGTTTTCACTGGATACTATCGAACCGGACACCTTTCCAAGCCAACAGAAGATGGCTGTAATTACAGGCGATGAGGAGGAAGCTCCGTCTTCGCATCTCAATCATATCGGTGAAGCTTCCTTGCTACGTACACATTTAACAGGCTTAGCCTGCTGGTTAGCCTAATTTATATTGATTTAACAAACCTACGTAGCTCGTCTACACTCTAGCTGGCTAACAGTAGGTAGCTAGGCCACGTTCTTACTGAGGAGTTGCCTATAATGGACATTGTTCAGTGAGCTAACTTTGTTCAGGTTACTTACGCATCTGTTTGAGCAGCACCTCGGCTTTCGGCGTCACGACGACGTCCTCGGTGTTGCAATCGTAAAACGTCTTGAACGTGAGCACAAACAACAACGTTGTAAACATCAAGAGATATTTATGCCTTTAGTTTCTCTCTAGTGTAAACGCTCAGAGTTTCTAGGAGACGTGTGTATATGTCCGGTCACTTCAGCCTCGTTCAGCCACTGACGGGACACCAAGCTATAAAGATCTTTTAGAATTACACTGTTTGAAAGTGTTAGTTTAGCTGAACTGCACTCCTGGGGTTTTAGTGCTCATCCAATATACAAGAGAACATAACATTTTAGCTAAAGTCAATCACATTCCTAAACAAAATTCTTGCTAGATTCTTCAGTCGGATTATAACCACGTAGCATCAGGATGCGCGCGCGTGTCTTTTTGTTTACAAACACTAAAGGGTTTATACAGATTAATGATTGCTAATAAGCACGTTTGGCCGATGAGGTGCAAGGCCAGATACCGTGACACTTAACGACTTGCGTAAAAATGGTTTAAATCACTTTATTGGCAATTTAAACAACAGCTAGAACTAACTAATGTTAAGCTTTCATGACCATCAGCATTAGCTACATGCCTTAAATATTTGCTTGTTGTGCTGATAACAGGGCTTACTCTTGAGCAGAGGTGGCCAGATCAAGCCACTTAAGCTCGACATGGACGTGAGACAGACGTCAGAACTCGATATATCATTTGTAAAGCTCAGCGCGATGTGCCGTTATTTCTCGGGATGTGGTGTATGTGGGCATAAACTGTTTGAGAGTAAGACACAGAATCCTGCATCCTCAGCACCCGAGCATGTCTTGATTCCTGGAGCTTTCGGACTGCCACTGCTGTGCGTTCGGTATGCCTCATTGTCAGTGTTGTGCTACTCTATCCGTCTTCGCTAGCTCTGTTAGCTGTTGTCACACACTGTATTCGTGTCGTATCAGGTTAAGATTCTTGCTTCGCTTCTCCCACGGGGCACCCTGCAAATAGCCTGAGACAGTGAAAAACTGCCAGACTGACGACGCGTTTCACTTCAGCGCACGCTTTTCTTTCCCCATTTTCACTTCAGCACACGTAGTGAAATTTGACATTAGTTTCTCACGGTGATGTCTGCAGCAAAGTATTCACATGTCTAATCCCGGATAACATGCCAGACAGCTACGTATGAATGCCAGACGATAGGCCACGTCAACCAGAGAAACTGCGAGCGACATCAAAGCCGGGTCAAGTGTTCGTGCTGTAGGTGCTGAACGACGCGTCCTGACACTGAGACGAGTCCCAAACCTGTCCAGTCAGACAGGTACTGGATAACGTAACGAATAAAACATAATAGCCCTAATAGCTTCTCAGGGTGGAGTCTGTTATGAAGTATTTGCACGTCTGCATCCACATTCTTGCTTCCAGACAGCTATAAACAAACACAGGCCGAGGAGGAGGAGTTTCTAGCAGGGTTCATGTCCTAGTAGTCTGGATGTTCGGATTGTAAATTTATACAAAAACCTGTGATACACGTGAATATAGAGTGCGGTTATTATTATAATGACCGAATTATAAATCGCCTCTATTTATTAGAATTTTGAGAAAATATTTCTAACATGTTAAGAGATATTTTTGGCTCAAGGTTGGAGGAAGAAAAAGCACTGACGCTGCAGATTTGGATAAAAATAAGATCACAGAGTAGCTCCTGTATGAGATACAGTTATCCCGGTGTCCGATAATGAACTAATGCTGCGCCTGAATTAGAGGCGATATGACAAAAGTATCATATCACAATCACTTGGTATATATGAAAATAAATAAATAAATAAAAAATGCACAAAAAAAAGTCTACAAAAATAAAATAAATTATTTAAAATTTCATCTCATTTATTCACTGCTTCCAAGCAGGAATTTTTTTTTTCAGCTTCTATTTTAAAAATATGTATTTTATATATTCCAGGTCAAAATAAATTGGCCCTGAGCTAGCTTCAGATAATATCTAGTTTGGTATTTACCTGTTTTTTTTTTAATCTTATGTAATTTATTACTTTTCTTCAAAGTTAAATGTAAACCCTTAAGCAGGACCTTCTAAGTTTAAGTAACCTTTTAGCATTAGCAACTGTATACATCTCAATTCTTGTATATATTTATGTATATATATATTTATGTATATATATTCATCATCCTTTATTACACCTTTATCTTAGACACTGTACTCTACCTCAATTTAATTCATCGAAGCCAAGAGAAAAAGTCTTTTTGGTACAATTTAGCTACAATTTTCATAAATCTTATTGGTGCTTCCAATCGGAGTTGGTAATCATTGGCAAAATACGAACAATATGAACACGCAGTAACATCGTTTATTACAGTATTGGAATGATATGGCCGTAATGTCCAGGGCCTGGTCTGAACAGAGTCACTGATGCTTCAGTGTGATACAGGGATGGAACTGAATACGGATACAGACTGTTCTAAATGAATACAAATACAGGCACGAATACAAGAAGCACTATTCGCGAAACAAAAAGTACACAAGAGGTTTTAGCCTGAGGAAAAATGAAGGTCATGTTCATTAACATTAGCGTTCATGCCTTCATCCTTAGTAACTGCCTGGTCAGGGTCATGGTGGTTTACATCAGGCTGCTGTTTTTTTTTGTTTTGTTTTTTTAAAAGAACCAGCTGAATTTAGAAAATATGGTGACCAGGTACAAACAAAATTAATTGTGCGAATGGGTTAAAAAAAACAAAAAACACTCACATCTCTAGTAGAGACTAAGTAGGATCTGTGTGCCAAATGCAAAAAAACTTCTGTTTTAGGTGCTGAATTCAAATAAAACCCATAACTCGACCTCCAACTAGGAAAAAACCAAAAACAACGCCCTCTCAAATCTCAAGGACGGTCTCCTCAACCCCGAATCAAAATGGCTGCTCAGAGCATCAACAGTAAACAAATGAGGTAAGCTGTATTATATACAAGTATTAGCTTTAGCTCAATCAACAAGCATATATTCATCATCACCGCTAGCTAGCTACCTTCTTGCTAAGAAAAAAAGACAAACATGGCGGCGTCAGTGGTTCAGCCCCACTTTGTAGCTTGGAATGAATTTAAAATGTAATTAATCTGAGCACGGATACGGATATTCGGAACAGGTAGCGTCACTGCCGATGATGGCGACAACAATGATGATGATCTGAGGAGATTTTGGAGCAGGTACTCACACTCCTTGGACATGCCCACTTCCAGACACTTCTGCAGGCGGCAGTACTGGCAGCGGTTTCGCGTCACCTTGTTGATTATGCAGCTCTTTTCCCGGTGACACGTGTACACCATGTTCTTCTGGATGCTCCTGCGGAAAAAGCCCTGTGGAGGAAACGCACACAATGCTGAACGCGGGGATTTCGGGACGCCGTTTTTACAACAATATGCTGATAAATTATTTCACATTACGCTTCGTTAACAGCTCAATTTGAACTATTATAGAAATAAGTGAATATTTTCATACTGCAGAAAGCCTGGAGACAAACATAGGCATCACATGATCTTATTAAAACGACACCGTAATGAGTAGTTGATTGCAAATGATGATGATGATGATGATTATTATTATGAACCGATTGTTCCTGCATAATAAGTTTATTTTTTTTGTGAGCACTGTATTTAAAACATGATTTAAAATCTCAGGAGTTGCTGATTGGACTGAATTTAAAACAAAGAAAGATACAGATAGACAGAGAGCAGTGTGTGTGTGTGTGTGTGTCTGTGTTTTACAATATCAGTGTCAGACAGCTATTAGCAGACAAGCTGAAGAATGAATCATGTTTGGGTGCTCTTCTGTCTCTCTCTCTCTCTCACACACACACACACACACACACACACACACACACCAACAGACACTCCATCCTTGCTTGGCCACAGTAACAGACGGCTTAAGAAACAGAAATGGAACAAATCTCTTGGCATGCATAGTGCATACCACACACACACACACACACACACACACACACACACATATGATACTGGATGCATACAACAGACACTGTTGTATTTTGTGTTACAAACACAAAAACACCAGGCGCAATTCCAGAGCTGCCATATTTCCTTGACCAAACTTCACCCCACACACATACACACACACACCTCTGTATTCAGCTCTTTTAAATAACACCATCACTCAAGTCCTCCTGATTTTTGCTGAAACAAAATTCTCTTTTTTCCTGAATATTTTTGCCTTCGAAAAATTAATTCTAACAAAAAAACATAAAATTAAAATGTGTTTCTTCTTCTTGTTCTAAAAGCTAACATTCACAAGCGATCTTTCACGTTTGGCTGTTTCCGTATTACTTACCACTTCTCTCTTAAGTTTAACTTTTGTTTTGAAGCATGACTTTTGTTTTTTATTTTTAGACACATCTCACAATGTTGAATGTTCAGGATGTTAACTTGCAAAATAGTTTAGATGCAGAGCGATATAGTAGGGGGCCAAGCACCGATGATGCGTAACAGAAAGTCCAGTTTTACATGAAAAGAAGGAACTTTGCGCGCGCGTGTGTGTGTGTGTGTGTTTTACCTTGCAGCCTTCACAGGCACTAACGCCATAGTGGTAGCCAGAGGATTTGTCCTGGCAGACGAAGCAGGGTTTGTAGACCCTCGGTGGCGGGGGAGGAGACGGCGGACTGGGGACGATTTCCTCCGAACTTGTGCTCTGCGTCTCTACGGCTGAACAGGAAAAGAGGAAAAAGAAAAGAAAGATAAATAACAGGTGGACCACTTCAAAAATGTTTTTTTTTTAGACATTTCCTACATTTTCCCCTAACAGCACGTTACTAACGATTACAATTTTTCATTTATTAAACAACAGGTTATAATTTTTATCCATTTATAGTTACATTTCATGTTCTGAAACATTCAACACTATTTGTTCTCTAAGTTTTCTTCTTTTCTAAGTTATTTAAAAAAAAAAAAAATGCATCTTGTCGTCGTACGCTTTGAGTTTACCTCCAAGCGTAAACTCTTCTGTCCTGAAGATGCAGCTTTACCTCTGACTGCTACAAAGCATTGACACTGGAGACTCCTTCCATAAACTGCGATAACGTACTCGAGAACAGAAAGTAACTTGTTCCACAACATTAATTCTGATTATAAACTTACTAAACTGCTGGGCTGTAAGAGGAATAAAACACTTGGGGACATGCCGTTATAGAAAACTAATCAACTTTGGTTTGGTACCAGTGACTCCGCTTCACCATAACAACACAACACAGAGTGTTTATTACAGACTTATCAGCCATCACACATATTAGATCTTCACTCAGGAAGTGTGCGTAGCGAATATGAAACTTAGAAATAGAAGGTGGTGTTTTATTAGCATCTGGACAGTGGTGTTATGTTCGCCACAATCTCCGCTCTGTATGTGTGTGTGGGTGTGTGGTATGTTAGGGTAGCTGAACTTTAGAGTTAAACTTAGATCTCTTATTTACACACCGCTGCAGCCACATGCCCCAGCCACATCATACACACCCACACACACAAACAAACACACACACACACACACTGCTCTCTCACACACACACACGGACTGACGTAAGGCAGAAGAGTACAAAGTCCACAACACACACCTGTATTAGCTAAATAAACACACACATACACAAAATCTATTCAGTGTTCACAAAGCAAGCATGCGTGAGACAAACTTCAGAGCTTCATCCTGCTCTTGTGTGTGAGTAGCTGCTCTACAAAGGACCAAAGTGAAAAAGAGAAAAAGAGAGAGAGAGAGAGAGAGAGAGAGAGAGAGAGAGCGAAAGCAGCTGAAAGGCATAAGCTAGCTATCATACAGATGCTAAGTCTTTTATAGAGACAGTGTGTAAAGACGTAGCGATGACTGTCAGAAACGAGACAGAAGCGTTCAGGACGTCTAAGTTTACCTCAGACGTGTGTGTGTGAGACTTACTGAGAAAAGCTGTGAGAAATACACAAACGGGGTAAACACAACAGCAGGGTCATGCATATTCATGAGCACATCTCTTTCAGGAGCCAATCAGAAGCCGCTCATTAGAATATTAATAAGAAATATCAAATGTCAATGTTGTGTAATAGATTAAAGTGAGTGAGTGTGTGAGGTAAAAATGCTTTCCAAAAAACCATGAACACACACACACAGCTCTCTCTCATATCAGCTCCACAAGAATCCACAATTCCTAACATCCAACTTGTCCATCTGTGTGTGTGTGTGTGTGCCATCTCTGTCCTTCTCCGGTAGACACTCATTTCCTGTGCTGGATTTAAGGGGCTTAAAAAATGGCCTCCAGGGACACACACACACATACACACACACACACACACGCTATATACGTCTGGACCTGATAAGTGCACGCACACACACACACGCTACAGACATCTGGACCTGATAAATGCACGCACACACACACACACACACACACACACACACACACACACACACAAGGGCCTCTCCAGCATTATTAGTCGTTTTACACAAAAGCACAGGTCAAAGGTACAACACACACACACACACACACACATGTAGTTTGTACACCTTTAAATTAGGGCACACAGTGACACCATCATGTTAATTAGATGAGTGTCAGCACGTGCGTGCGCGCACACACACACACACACACACACACACACACACAGGTCTGTTGTAGTTCATAATGGACAGTTTGACCTTATAGATTTAGCCGCTCACATGGCGAGCCCTGCTGACCCCCGTTCCTGTTACCATAGCAACAGGAAGAGGTCCCGTCCCGTCCCATCCCTACACTACACACACACACACGTGTTGTGTGTATATACACATACGTCACTGTATAAAGGGTACAGCTACTAAAAGTATTGGCACCCCTCATGATTTATATGCTTCCCGAGTTCAGTGTGCGTGTCCCATTTAAATTTTAGTTACACTGCATAATGGTGACGAGCATGAGACGATCACGGCGCGGTTGAATTCTCGAATCTGACTGCTCAGAACGCGTGGATTAATGTTCTACAAAAGCAGCTCGGATAGTATTTCTGGCTGTGACAAAGGCAACAGGTATATATTAACGTGCTCGTTTTCATACCACATCGTTTCTATAGCAACAGCTCATTCATAGAGACTTGTATTGCAGACGCTCCACGTAAACTAAGACGAGCAATAAATTTATTAACATTGTTCATCAAGAAATTAAAAATTGTAATCGTTGGCATATCAGTGTGGTGTAAGGGGAATAAAACACTTCGTTGTGTTATTACTTCCATACAGCCGACACAGTCTGCCCCGTGTTACTCCGTACTTATTACACATTATACGTTAGCAGTTTGAAAGCACAACAGAAGCAGAACGATGTGCGACGTGTTTAACATCCAAAGCGCTGACACTGGAGACTCCTTCCATAAATGTTAAATAAATGTCTCCTCACTGTAACAACGATCACAATAAATAAATAAATAAATAAATAAATCCTTTTATCGGAGTGCCCGCTGTACAAGACCCTGTGAATGAGCTGTTTCTATAGAAACGAACAGCCGAAACAACCGTCAGAGCTGCTGTTATAGACAATGAATCAACACCTTCTGACCAATCAGAGAGCGAGACAAAGAAAACATATACACACACACACACACACACACACTAACAAGCTTAATAAGCCGAGGTCACAGTATACCAGACTCAATTTGCTGAGAGCTGGAGCCGATCCAGACACTTCACTCACACACACACACACACACACACACACACACACACACAGAGTATAGTAATCTGGACCAAGTAATGTAAATACACACACACGGCATACGTGACAGAAGCACAAGGAAAACCCCTTTGTCAAACAATAGCTGATATTCATAAAGCAGTGTCTCTCTCTCTCTCTCACACACACACGTCCTTTCTTCTCCAACCAGACACACACACACACACACACACACAGTTAATGACAATTCTTAGGAAGCTTTCACCTCTTATCCATTTCTGATGTTTGCAGAACAATGCTGTGTGGGTGTGTGTGTCCAAGTCATCCCAGAAAAGCACCCCTGACAGCCTTGTGTACAACTGAAAGTGACTGATACACAAACACACTTCGCGTGCACACACACTCTCACACACCCTAATAATCCTGTAAGTCATGAGATCATCAGGAAGCGTTTCATTAAGGAGGCGGAGTTTAAACAGCAGGGTTAGACGAGACTGACAGGTCAACAGTGCCCTGAGGCATTCTATCTGTGAACTCTGTCCTCAAAACATGCACGCACACACACGCACGCACGCACGCACAAAATACACACCAACACAAGCACACGTAAAAATTGTAATAATAAAAATTAAAGACTCTATCAGGAAGCTGAAGATTAGTCAGAAGGCAGAGTTTAAAAACAAATGGGCAGGGCTTTATGTGAAGGGAAGCGTGAACTCGAGTAACCTTTAACACCACACACACACACACACACACACACATACACACGCGCGCGCACAAAACTGGTGGCCTGGAACTCAGACAGTTAGCAAAGAGACTGATAGCAGATAGACAGATAGACAGACATACAGAGAGACAGACAGGTAGAGAGAAACAGACAGATAGACACACAGAGAGACAGACAGGTAGAGACAGACAGGTAGAGAGAGATATACAGAGAGACAGACAGGTAGAGACAGACAGGTAGAGACAGATATACAGAGAGACAGACAGATAGACAGACATACAGAGAGACAGACACACAGAGAGACATATAGAGAGACAGACACACAGAGACAGACAGGTAGAGACACACAGAGAGACAGACACACAGAGAGACAGACACACAGAGAGACAGACACACAGAGAGACAGACACACAGAGAGACAGACAGGTAGAGACACACAGAGAGACAGACACACAGAGAGACAGACACACAGAGAGACAGACAGGTAGAGAGACAGACAGGTAGAGAGACAGACAGGTAGAGAGACAGACACACAGAGAGGCAGACACACAGGTAGAGACAGACAGATAGAGAGACAGACAGGTAGAGACAGACAGGTAGAGAGACAGACATACAGAGAAACATACAGAGAGACAGACACACAGAGAGACAGACAGACAGGTAGAGAGACAGACAGACAGGTAGAGAGACAGACAGACAGGTAGAGAGACAGACAGACAGACACACAGAAAGGCAGACACACAGGTAGAGACAGACACACAGGTAGAGACAGACACACAGGTAGAGACAGACATACAGGTAGAGACAGACACACTGAGAGACAGGTAGAGAGACAGACAGAAGTGAAGTGTGGGAGTTAAATGAGCCGAGGCTGCACATCACTGCATGCTAATGAGACCATGGTGTGTGTGTGTGTGTGAGAGATGGTCATGTGAGCATCATCGCTCCAGTGCAGCATTCCCTCACGCCACAGTGTGTATATTCAGTGGGGGAAACCCTGCTGCTCACAACCATCATCTCACACAGACCAAGTGTGTTTCATCCGTATCCACCACACATACACACACACACACACACACACACAACAAAGCTGATTAGATGTTAAAAATAGGACACTGTATCATTTCCTTTTCTTCCATTCTCAATATTTTCCAAAGTTTAAGCAGGTTTAAAAAAAGGACTGGAAATTATTTTGTCTAAGAAAAAGTGCCGTGTCGTAAAATCTAAAAATAAACATTTTTCATGTCAGTTTTGGAAATCACAGCTACCGAATAATTACATTCAGGAAACCTCGGTTATGATGTACGTTATGTTTATGAACGTCTAAGCACCAATCAACACAACTTCAACTTAACTCAGAAGTCGGAATTACAGAAATTACAGAAAGTGGAAAAGACACGTTAGCGTTAGTGATATGAGCGACAACTTTAACACTCAGGATCTATTTACCTTCTCAAAACAGTGAAGTGTTCTAGATTTAGCAAATAACCGGATTATTCTGGATTCTGATTGGTCAAGAGGTGTTGATTAATTTGCTAATCACAGGTTTATATTGACACATTATCGTTTCTATAGTAACAGCTCACTCCACATAAACGGATGTTAAAAATTTGTACATTCCGTAAATTCGAAGGCTTCAGTGTCGGTGTTTTGTAAGAGTCCGAGGTAAAGCTGTAACTTTACTTTTTTCACACTTTGTGGTCAAAAGACAAACTGCATCTTATTAGCTGCTATAGCGTAAGCGAGAACAGGAACTAACTTTTTACATTAAATGTATCTAGAAATGGATAAAAAATAAATAAACTGAACTACTTTGTTGAAGGCGTGATCTTAATCCGCATCACATCTTCTGTGAAACAGTAGGTCATGCTGCGGATGGATATCAGAGCTGGGTGATGTTACGACATATCAATATTGCGATATAACATTTATCGTAAAGACGTATTTAAATATCGTGTTTTTTCTTCGTTGTCATCCACTCCTGATAGAATTAGTTCATAATTTCGATAATTTCGGCAAAAACCTTCATTTCTTAATGATCATTGACAAACTTGACGTTCGCGATACTTTCCGCAAATATCACGGCGCACACACAAACGGGTAAAACTAACAATTTTAACTAGCTACAGCATGACAAGATGAACAGTTATAGTTTTAGGGCGTTCTCGGATCGATTAAATCTGAGCGGTTTATGATAAAAAACGCAAAAACAAACACCAGATTAAGTGCGTTAAGTTACGAGATTTCTGTCTAACCAGAAATTTTACGTCTACAAAAGAACTTCCTTTCCGTCAAAAGTCATCGAGTCAAAACGCACGCATTTTCATAACAGTCCGTCTGTTTTCTTTTAGTTATGATTTCTGCTGAAATTCCTAAACAGATGGACGAAAACAAACCCCACCTCGGACACTCGGATCTATCCGTCATGAACACAATGCCATTCATGTGTTTCTTGAAGGACAGAGGCGTGTGAGCCGCGTGAAGCTGTTTACAAAAGAATCGGCCGACAAGACGAATGGACGATGAACGCCGGGGTCACGCTGGAGAATGTGCGCTACCTTTCCTCTTTGTTTTTCCATGACGGCTATCCTTCAAATCTCTTTTTTTTTTTTTCTTTCTTTTGCAAATTACAATTTTCGTACACCGGTGAGTGCTAAAAGTCGTAAATACGATGTCACTCGACTAGACAGAAAGCAAAGAGCCGACTGGGTCTTGGGTTGAGCTAATTTTAAAAGCAGAAATTTTTTTTTAAATTTGAACGTAATAATCTGCACTGTTAACGTATCATCGTTAACGTCGATGAAAGTTCGCAGAAATTTCAGCGAATTTCTGTATTTTATCCTAATTTCAAATGCTAGCTGCGAATAAAAACGAAGCTGAGCGTTTACATTGTGTGCGCGTATGTGAAAGGTCACAAAGCCGTGACTCCACTCTGACCTCGACAACTCGAGTTACGCTCTATGCGCCAAACCCGGAGCTGCTGTTAGCGCAGGATAGACAACATTCTCTTAAAATGATAACGAATGAACAGAATGGATGCATCTCGCACCAACATACCGCTGGATACTTATCATCACTCGGGCTGCACATGCAACACGTAATGCAACGTGATCCCAGAACAAGTGTGTAAAGCGATTTTATATATATATATATATATATATATATATATATATATATATACACATATATACACACACACACACACACACACACAAATAAAGTGATGTTTCTGCAGCATGCATGCAAATGAGAAATGGGTCAACTAGTCGGGACTGAAAGTCTGGGAGAGTTCCTGACCTCGTGCATGCCTAAAATAGTTTCAGGAAAAGCTGAAACGGAGCGTGCCAAGACAACATGCAAGGAATATACAATGCACAGAAAGGAAACTTTGGAGTATCTGGGTTTGGAGATGGTTTGAAGGCACGTACAGTGCTTGGAGGCGCTCCAGGGCGTGTTGGGGAACCTCTGGCCGTAATACTCCATCATGAGGAAGGGGTTCGGGGCAGGGTGCAAACCCACCACGTCCATGCCCTCGTACATGTTCTCCTCAAGTCTTCAGGATGGGGCTCGAGATCAACCACAAGGGCAAGTGTGTGTGTGTGCGTGCGTGTGTGTGCATCAAAGCACCGAGTGCAGAGAGTCCATGATGGACTTTGGGTTGTGTTCACTGATAGGAATTCTCCCAAAAAAAAAACAAAAAAAAAAACACAAGTATCCACAGAGTTTTTGACCCAAATCACGACCCACTTTAATCCAAAGCTTGGGTTTGGAAACCAGTTTACTAGTTTAAGCCGTGTGTGTGTGTGTGTGTGTGTGTGTGTGTATGAGTGGAAAGAAATCCACGCGCAGGAAATACAAGTCGCGAGCGCTGATCTCTCTCTCTCTCTCCTTTTCCCGTGCGCGTGTCTCCTCCTTTCACACCGGAGCCATTTTATCCCGCAGTTTCTCCTCCTTCGCGTTAATAAAGTGCGTTAAGAAAAACAAAAACAACAACAACAATAAAGAAAATAACAGAGCCTGTTTTCTCGGCGTCGTGTTTACGTCCAGCTCGCGCTCGCGCTCAGTCACTCGCTCGCGGCTGCGTCGCTTCTCTCGGCGCGCGGATAAAGTGACGAGAGCGCGCAGCTGAGCTCCAGGCCCCGCCCCGTGGAAGGAAGAAGGAGGCGGGGTCAGTGACGAAAACGGCGCAGCTGAGTGCCGAAACCACGCCCACAAGCCGCCACCACCCCCTCCTCCCCTCCCCGCCCCTCCCCTCGCCCCGCCCCGTCCCCTCCACTCACTCACTCACTCACTCTCCCGTGCCGTTTCTTTTCTTTTTTTTTTTTAAACTGTATAATGGTGGAGATGAACAATAAAACTAAACCCCAAACCGCTTATTTCATTAAAATGACACGGAAGAGAGCAAATCAATTAATTATCTCACTGTTTAGAGACATTACAGGAGAATTACAGCTGTTTAAAGGCAGACAAGAGGCATGTGTGTGAAAAATACACACACTAGTCTAGTTCTGGGTTTAAAAAAGTAAGATTTTAGACAAATTATTAATGCAAGCTTATGTGAAAGTACTGCTATACAGCCATACAATATCACTTCATTCATACATTTCTTTTATTTTCCTTACTGTGATAATCCATAAGCTAATTCCTTCTTTTCTTTTCGGACTGGTGTCTCACATCAGACAGGAAAACCAGAGCAAATAAAACAAAGCAAAGCACAAAGGGTAAAGTCTCACATCTAAAATAAGGAGAAATAAAACCTACTCAGTCATAAAATCGAAATAAATTCAGTCGAAATTCTCAAAACTTGTATTTCCTTGTTTTTTTTTTTTGTTTTGTTTTTTTTAGCTTTCGATAAACTTTAATATTTGATTAGATTCGATCTGATTTATTGTTAAGCAGGAAAGCCAGGGTGAGACCGGGGCAACGATTTGGACATTAGCAAATTTAATAACAAATTAAATAAAAATAAATAAATACACAAACAGCCGTTACACAAGGAAATGAGAGCAAAACGATGAAGTGAAACAAAGGTTAAAATGAGCATCTGAATAAGGGACTTAGAAAATATTTGAGGAAAATAAAACCTACAACTACAATCAAAAATCAAAAAGAAGGAAAATCTTAAAAAAAAAAAAAAACTCAAGTACAAATTTGATTTATCAGATTTAATAGTTAATCATACTGTAACTATTTTAATTTAAATGTACTGTAATGTAAATGTCAAAGCTATTTCTCGCTCGCTTCTGAGTTCTCGTATTAAAGTTCATGGTTTGTTTGTGTGTTGTAGCTCCAAACTATAAAAAAAAAAAAAAAAAAAAAAAGCACCACAGTTTGTTGGACTTCCACTCGAGCTGCACATGTTTGCTAGTCACCTACTTGGCACCAACTGCAGGCTACAACAACAGCGTGATCCGCCTCGGCCCTTCTCTAAATGGGCTTCTTCTAAACTAATTTGCCCCCTCTCTGGCTCCCTCATCGCTCAAACTCCTTTTCTGCGCCCCTTTTTTTCTTCTTTTCTCCCCCTCATTTGCCTAATGCCATGCGGCTGAACTTTCTCTGAACCCGGCTCGGCTCGGCTCTCAACCTCCGCGTGACCCGCTCCGCCGCACAGCCTTCCCTGACCTAAACTCCATCACACGCGGCCTTTCCCTCCTTCTACACTTTACACAAAACCGCAACAACCTTTAATGCAATTAACGTTTAACGTAAAAAGGCTCTAACTCGCCAATACATCAAGGGTTTTAATGGATTTTAGAAAAAAAAAAAAAAAGACCAAGAAGCACGGCTCATGGGAAACAGGCAACGGCGACAGAATCCCAGCAGAATATTTAGCTATATATATAAAACCTATATCTAAAGCTTCTTAACTTTAGATAGCATATATTTTATTAATATACTCTTTTACTTACTTATTTATTTCATAAATAATTTGCTAATTTCCCTTTAGACTGGCCATATTATGTAAATATACCGCTAGCAACCCTTAAACTTGTGCTAGACTATATTCAGTATAACTTTCTGAGCTTTCTAGCAACCAATATTAGCAAAATATTTAGCAAATGTGCGTCTAGTTTAAACTTTCTTAGGTCAACTACACTATATTTACTTTTATACTTCTTCGTATATTCAAAGACAACGGTTTTACAGAACGTAGGTTTATATATCACGAGCTAGTTTAAGAAAAAAGTGGTACATTTAGCTAATATAGGCTAGCTAGAGCGTTCGTTTAGCTAGAACTTCCAAAACTTTTTTTTCTAAATTAACTTAGTCAAATATGTAAGTTACATTTACAGTTTATCTAAAACATTCTTAATTTAAAATATAGGTATATGTGTGTGATATACGCTTGTTTAAATGTAACTAGCTGTTTATTGGTGCAATATAGGCTAACTTTAACTGTCGTAAATCAAGCTAGCGGTACATTTACGCGCTATAATCTAGCTAGGGCTTTTATAAATGAAACTAGCAACATTTATGTAATATAGTCTATATAGAGCATTTTTAAATCAAACTAGCGGTACATTTATATAACATAGGCTAGCTAGAACTTTCTTAAGTCAAACTAGCGGAATATTTACGTGATATAGACTAACTAGGAAATTAAAAAAAAAAATGAAACTAGTCAAATATGAAGATTATACAGTCTAGCTAGAACTTTCTCAATTTAAACTAACGGTAAAATGTGTGATGTGCGCTAGCTAAAACTTGTTTAAATGTAACTAGCTGTTTATTGGTGCAATAAAGGCTAACTATAACTTTCGGAAATCAAGATATCGCATAAATATATGTTTATGAGCGTTCTTAAATCAAACTAGCTGTATATTTACATAATATAAGCTAGCTAGAGCTTTCTTAAATGAAACTAGCGGTATATTTATATAAGTGATATATAACAAAACCAGAGACAGTCAGTATGGGTAAAGTGTGCGCAATGCCGAGCCAGACGCCTCTTTAATTATAAAGAGAGGCGCCGTGTCCCGTCGTGGTCTTAGGTATCAGAGAAGGGCACTAGATAGGGAGCAGGCCGCTTGCTAGTGATGATGAAGGAACCCCGAGATGACGGAAAACGCTGGGACGATTATTTCAGCTGGTTTCTTTGCCTTCATTCAAAGGTGACAGTGAGTTTAGACAGACGCTGAATGTGACATTGTGTGTGTGTGTGTGTGTGTTTTAATGCAACACTGCAGTGTGTTTACACTGCGATAAGGGGAAGGTCCTCTCAGATAACAGATCACATTCCTCAGCTCTTTTATCCTCCACTTCTTCTTCTTCTTCTTCATTTCCAGCTCTCCTCTCTCTCTCTCTCTCTCTCTCCTCTCTCGCTCTGTGTGTGTGTGTGTGTGTGTGTGTGAACCGCTACACTAGGGCTCCATCTTTCATCATTTTTTTCCCTTTTCAAAGGGAAAAACATCGTACCATAAGAATCGTGAATCGTATTAAAAAATGTGAATATTTAAGCTCTCATGTTCTACTTTTACTCGACTAACGCAAGTGTATTCAAAACGTTTTCTAATTTTTTTCCTTTTAAAAAAGAATGAGAGAAGAAAATGAAAAAAAAAAATGATTGTGCACAAAATTAAAAAGAAGGGAAAACAACGAGAGAAGAACAATATGGAGAGGAAAATTCTACAGAGTGGACAATACTAACATTTCTGAGCTAAAACAATTCAAATAATTTTAAATTATATGTCATTTGTATGTTTTTTTTTAAACTAATAATTTAGGCTATCAATTTTCTAAAAACAACAACAACAACAAATAAATAACTAAAATGTACTCCCAAAAGAGATATTGCATGGAAGTAAAACAATAATAAAAAAAAAAACTCTGAATAAAAAAAAAAAAAATTAAGAATTTCTTCATGAAGACAATTTGATGGTGGATTTTTTTTTTAAAGGTTTAATATCAGCGAGAGTAAATACATTTAAAAACCACAGACAATCTAATATAATAAAGTTGATGATAAAGTGATGATAAAAAAGGAATATTTTCACCTTTTGTGCTTCATTTGTGTTTAATAAGCTCATTAATATTCAAATGTATTCAAATTATTAACATTTTTAAAATGAACATTCTAAAATAAAATGTCTGAGAAAGATCCTGCCAGTTGCACAAAAAAATTAAATGTTACATGTATAATGCAAGGTGTGTGTGTGTGTGTGTGTGTGTGTGCATTCTCCTGTGTATATCCTCTTAATTAGACTACTATCCACAAACGACGTATTAAATGAGCCATGCAGCTCACTAGACCCCCACCACACACACACACACACACACACACACAGCCCTCATGTGAAGGAACAGGTGATAAACAGAAAGAAAGAGCGAGGAAGAAGGGAAGAGGCTTTCCGAGCGAGGCTGATTGGAGGCGATTCGGCCACGTTCGAGTGTGTGAAGTTATTTTTATTGCCCCTTTATAGCCGCCTTCCAGGAAGCGTCCTAAAGCCTGCGCTCTTTTACGCTACGCAACAGGACACAGGAGGTTATAACCTGTCATAAGATGCGAGGGTTGTGCGTTTTCTCATGGAGGCCTAACAGAACGTGTGAAAGTTAGCACATTAGCTCCACTAGCTAATTTACTGTCTATACAGTAAGTGAGGATGAACTCTGGAAAAGGGCGAAATGAAAGCAGCGAAAGATTTTTTAAGAATGTTGTTAAATGGCGAATATTGAGTTTGGGCTGAAAAGGACATTTGGAGGAAACTGGATAACCCAGAGGAAACCCACACCAACACGGGGAGAAGGTCTGGAGCTTTTATTTCAATTTTTGTTTCATTTTTGTCTTAAATTTAATTTTAGTTTATTTAAATTGTTGTTTAATTTTTTTTTGTCATTTTGTCAAATTTTGCTTCATTTTTATTTCAATTTTTGTTTCATTTCTGTCTTAATTTTTCATATTTTTAATTATTATTTTTAATCATTTTCATTGTTATTTAAATGTTTATCTCATGTTACATTGTTTTCAATTTTTTTGCTTCATTTTTGCATCAAGTTTTTTTGTCTTGCTTTGTTTTGGTCATTTTGGTATAAATTTTTTGTATCATTTTTGTTTTCATTGTTATTATAATTTTTGTTTCATTTTTGCTTTAATTTTTGTTCCAGTTTTGTTGAATATTTGTATTTTTGTAAATAAAAATGCTTTTTTTTTTAAACAAAAAAATAAAAAGAAATTGTCACTTTGTTTATTAATAATAAACAAGTTTATTAATTTTATAGCTTTTTTTTTTATTACAACACTACTGTATCTTTTGCAACTAAATATCGGGAGATATATCATTTATCGTGATACGATATTTGTGTCATATCGCCCAGCCGTAGCCTTCTCATGTTTTGGAGTTTTGAATGACACTTTTTCATGTTAGGACTGAAACGAGGCCTTCGCAAGGGTTTTATTACTTTATATCAAAGTGTTCAAACACAAAGGGGGTAAAACAATGTGTGTTTAAAAGTCTACACTTTCAGTACCTGGGTAGGGGCTATGAGGATTGGAACGAGGCCCTGCATTTTTATGACTTTTTATGACTTTTCTTTGGGACCAAAAGGAGGGAAGTGAGGAAATGATCGAGTGGCGAATACGGCGCTATTAGTTGAGCTGAGCTTTTGGCTGATCTGGAATCGAGTAGTCGAGCTGACGAATTTGAAACAAAATGCGAATAAAAGAAGGTTTAAATGTTGGAAATGGCCCTAGATTTCGATTTTCTGTCATATCCATAAAGAAAAGACAGAGCTTTAGTCTCCAGGCCTCCAGACTTCACTTCCTGAAAGCAGAGCCTCAGCAGTGTGTGTCATAAAACCGTAAAAGTAATGCTTTGTGTGTGTGATGGCGTCTTTAATGTGTCCTATAGAGCACACTGAGGCATTTATGAGCCACACTTTGAAAGCGTTTATAGCTAGCATCCTGCCATAGCACTTAACACACACACACACTTTCCGCCTGTAGAGAACAAATTCCTGTGATGTGAGTGAATGTAATCTGTGAATTTGATCTCACATCAGATTTTGGCAGTTTTTTTTATTTGTAGTGATTGATTAGTTTTTGTGGGTTCGCAGTAACATGACAAGGTGTGTTTCCTTTGTCTTCTTAGCTTCCAGAGAAGGGAAAAAAGAGAGGCTGGTGACTGTTTATAGCTGCTATAACATAAGCGAGAACAGGAGTGTACTTGTTTCGTGGACGTTCCACAATGTTAAATGTAACTATACATAAATAACAATTGTTATTGTTGGCAAATTGCTGTGGAATAAAAGGAATAAAACTCTCAGGGACATGCTGCTATAGGAAAATAATCAACTTCAGGTTGGTAACAGTAACTCTGCTTAATCACACCACCATGGCACTGATTATTTTACTATTAGGGCACAACCCACAGTGGTTTATTTACTTATGTTTAATGAGGACCTCATTAACAGTGCAGTACTGAGAGAGAGGACATTTCACATGACTGCTTAGACTTATTCCAGCTATGAAATCTTTTCTTTCCGCTCCAGTGTTGGATTTTTCTTCCCATTTTAACAGAAAACTACCCTGAAATATCACGCACAGCTCGTTCCCCATCATGTAAGGATATTTAGCCAGAGTCGACCTGTCATTCACATTTATAAATGCATCGTAGAAACTTTCAGGAAATAACTGTATGTTCATGTTTGTTTAACACACACCTTTATTAAATGAGGCCCTTTCTGCCTTTAGGTAACTTCATAAAATGCTTTATTACAGTTTAAGACATGAGAGCATTGTTTAAACAGGCACGAGA
>CM075014.1:1792988-1807988 GCA_037576675.1 Pangasius sanitwongsei | reverse complement strand
CCGTAATTACACTTAGCATCGAGCGCTAACTGAATCTCGATAGGCTTCTGACTTTGGAAAATCACACAAATGGGACGTTCATGTGGAAAATCGTCTCGTATGTGAAGGCAGCGTGTAGCGAAAATCAGAGCAGGGCACGTACATCCCCACACACACACACATACACACACACACACACACACACACCGTGAACCGGGCTGAATTGATGTATCGTGAGTTGAAGGCTCGCTGTGCTCTGTGAGCGTTGGGCTTTGCCTTTCGTAAATAACCTCGCTCTAATCTAATCAGTGTTAATTATTCATATCATCGTTCTGTTTAGAGTGTGAATTATTTATAGATACAGATCCAATATGGCCGCTGCACGAGGCCTGGTATATAAATACACAATACCTCTGTGTGTGTGTGTGTACCATGTTTATGCTCCTACTGAGTGTCTCAATAGGTGAACACAGAAAACCTGTTTGAAGGCATTAAATCATAATGAGAGAGAGAGAGAGAAAGAGAGTGTGTGTGTGTGTGTGTGTGTGTTGCTCTATGGGGAAAGTTACACTCTGATAAATTATTTCTGAGGTGTTATTCTAGGAGCTGAGTGAAAGACAGGCCCTCTATACACTCTCAGTGTGTGTGAGTGTGTGTGTGTGTGTGTGTGTGTGTGAGAGAGAGAGAGAGAAAGAGAGAGACTAACATACACACATTTCAATATAAATAATTAAAATTCAAATGCAGTTTTAAAGCATTTTGACAGCATGTACACGCGCGCACACAAACACACACACACAAACACACACACACACAGCCCAACTGGTAACAATTTCCAAAATGTCTAATTTGGTTTGCGGTTTCATTTTTCCAATTGAATAAATCAGCGTTTTCAAGTCTCGCCCGACTGACAAAGAGAAACTTTGATGTATCAGATTTAAAGGTGAGAGAGACAGAGAGAGACAGAGAGAGAGAGAGAGGGAGGGAGAAAGAGAGAGAGAGAGAGTGAGGGAGAGAGAGAGAGAGAGAGAGAGAGAGTGAGGGAGGGAGAAAGAGAGAGAGAGAGAGAGTGAGGGAGAAAGAGAGAGAGAGAGAGATAGTGAGGGAGGGAGAAAGAGAGAGAGAGAGAGTGAGGGAGAAAGAGAGAGAGAGAGACAGAGGGTCAATTAGAACCAGCGGTGAGCAAGCTCAAGCTGATGAGAGGAAATTAGCCGTCGTCTGGCGGCTGCACACGCGCACACACACACACACGCATACACACACGCATACGCATACACACACACATACACACACACACACACATACACACACACACGCATACATACACACACACGCATACACACACACACGCATACACACACACACACACACGCATACACATGCATACACGCATACACAAACACACACGCGCGCGCACACACACGCATACACACACACATACACACACGCATACACACACACACACGCATACACACACACATACATGCATACACATACACACACGCATACACACACATACACACACGCATACACACACGCACACACACACGCACACACACAGGCTCCTCAGCATTCACCAACCACAGGATGCTTTTAATTAGAGAGATATATAGCATGTAAAAACTGTGTGTGTGTGTGTGAGTGTATGCGTGTGTGTATGTGTGTGTGCGTGTGTATGTATGTGTGTGCGTGTATGTGTGTGTGTGTGTGCGTGCGTGTATGTGTGTGTGTGCGTGTATGTATGCTACAGAGAGACCAGAGTGAGTAAAAACTGCTTTTATTTAAAAATGTAGCAAAGCTCACATATCATACACACACACACACACACACACACACCTGATTTTACCCTCAAACCACAAGTAAATCAGCTAACAACTACCAGTGGTGGTTTAAAACACACACACACACACACAAATTAAGGCAATGTTGGCGTAAATCAAAGCAGATGGCCCGCCTCACACCCACACTGTATAAACGCCGCAATTATCAAATCAGCTTGGAATAACACACTTCTCACTTTGGTATGCACACACACAGACACACACACAGACATATACACAGACATATACACACACACCACACACACACACACTAGGCTTTGAGGAGGGACTGTACTTTAGGCACATCTCGCCTTCAGTAGTGTTCTAATCCCAATCCAGAACTATCCCTATCCTGCTCGAGTTCCTGTGTTTGCTTCCCAGCAGAATCTTCCAGAAAAACAGTAACAGTATATATATATATATATAAAACAATAGTTGTTTACATTTGAAATTAATTTTAAATGGTGCCATATTTCAACCACTAAACATAAAGAACCACCACAAACCCTTTCAGAACAACCATCAGTACGTCGTCTTTTAACGCTTCGGGTTTCGGGAATTTATCTTTGCATAAGATTGCAATAAATGTAGACTGACACATTCACCTGATTCGTGTCTGACATTTTAGGAATTTTACCTTGAATGAGATCAAGATCTGTTTCCAGAAACGAACGGACTGATTGATCTGACTTTTTTCAGGTGCAGGAACCTTTTCAGGAATCCATGGACTTCAGGAACTTCAGAACTGTAGGTGCATTTTACAGGACTACAGGAACCTTTTTAGGAACCCTGGGGTTTTATTTTTCAGGAATTTGGGAACTATAGGTGCTTTTCCAGTAGGAACCTTCTAGGTACCCTGGCACGTTAACAGAAACTCAGGCACTACAGGAACCCAGGGATTTTTCTGGAACTATATGTGCTTTTCCACTACAGCAATCTTTTTTAGGAACTCAGGGACTAATTCAGGAACTATATGGGCTTTTCCACTACAGGAACCCTTTTAAATCACATGGCCTTTTTCAGGAACTCTGGAACTATTGGTACATTTCCACTACAAGACTCTTTTTAATACACATGCACTTTTTCAGAAACTTTGGAACTACAGGCACTTTTCCACTATAAGAACCTTTTGGGAACCCATGAACTTTTTCAGGAAATTGGAATTATAGGTACTTTTCCATTATTGGCACCTTTTTAGGAACCCAGGTACTTTATGGAACTACAGGTGCATTTCTACTACAGGAACATTTTTGGGGACTTCAGGAACTTGGGAATTATAGGCACTTTTCCACTACGGGCTTTTTTTTTTTTTTTTTTTTTTTTAAACACACAGACATTTTCAGGAATGGACTTTTTCAGGAACTGTGGAACTATAGGTGCTTTTCCACTCTAGGAATATTTTTAGGAGCCCATGGACTATTTCAGAGACCCAGGAACTACAGGCACATTTCCAATATTTGGAACGCAGGGAATTTATAAGGAACCTGGGAACTTTTTACATGAACTCAGATACTTTAGGCATGTTCTGAAAAAGTTCCTGTGTTCCTGAAAAGGTTCCCTGTAATAAACCTTGCTAAAGAGTTCCATCTGGTGCTACCATTAAGTCCATTAAGCAACAGTTCCTGATCTATGAAAATGTACTGACTCTGGAGCAGGAAGTAAAAATGTTCTTGGAACTAAAAAAAATAAAACTGGCCCAGAAACCAGACTGTACCCCGTTTTCACCAAATGAAACACACACACACACAGCTCCAGAGGCCTGTGATTGCACCTATAATTATGGGAACCTTTGGTCCTCATGTGAAGCTTAAAAACCTGAAAAGTACACACACATGTTCCAGTCTCTCTGTGAGTCTACAGGTATTCATGCCTGTGTGTGTGTGTGTGTGTGTGTGTGTGTGTGTGTGTGCGCGTGTGTGTGCGTGTGTGTGTGTGCGTGTACTTTTCACAGCTTGTCAGTCACGCTCTGGATGGCAGCCAAGGCTGTCCTGTCAATATTAAGACATCTTTTATTCAACACATGCTCAATGTGTGTGTGTGTGTGTGTGTGTATGTGTATATAAGATCCTGTCCTTGTACGAACTCAATGTGTGTGTGTGTGTGTGTGTGTGTGCATGCTCTTCTACAGCAGGTATCTGAACAATGCACCGGACTGCACGCTGTTGTTTGGTATTCTGTATGTTCATAAGCCAAGGTGACTTTGTGTGTGTGAGTGTGTGTGTGTGAGTGTGTGTGTGTGAGTGTGAGTGTGTGTGTGTGAGAGTGTGAGTGAGAGTGTAGGCAAGTCAAACTCTGCCACCCAAGTGGAACTACTGTCTTCAGTGACATTCAAATGAAGACCACCAGCAACGAATCAAACCACATCACACACACACACACATACAGTCAAATACAGTTGGAAAATTTTGTGCTGACATTTTCTAGCATTGATAAATAATACAGTTACCCAATCGACGCTGCTCTGAGAGGGAATATCTGTTTTTATATGTGTGTGTGTGTGTGTGTGTGTGTGTGTGTCTTTAAGCTCACACAGCAAGTGTGTGTTTTGTAACAAGTCCTAGAGAAAGATAGCACTGCTTGTACAGGAAGTGGTTGCCGAGAAATATTTGTTCTGCAAGAGGGAAGGAACGTGGTCAGTTCTCTGTAAACACACACACTCACACACACACACACTGAATGGGAAAAGTGAAACCCATCACACTACACATCATGTGTAGTAGCGTTGAGCTATTATAACTCCAATAGAAATACTTTTTACATTAAAATTATCAGCTTATAATCTTTATTTGAATTTTTTGGGTTAATAACAGTCATGTAATATTCATTTGAGTTGCTCTGACCTGCTAATATTTAAGTTGCTAAAATTAATCTGACTTACTAACTCCCGAGACACTAATATTCATGTGAATTGCTAATATTTATTTTATTTTTGTTGCTAAGACTAATTTCAGTTGTTAATATCTGAATTGCTAATATTACAGGCTGCTATTATTTGAGTTATCGATATTCACGTTTTTTATTATTTGAGCTGCTAACAGTCACATAGCTATGTTTGAGTCGTTAATATTGAAGTTGTTAATATTTAAGTTGCTAATATTCATCCGAGTTACTAACTTTCGAGCCACTGATACTCATGTGAATTGCTAATATTTGTTTTTGTTGCTAATACTAATTTCAGTTGTCAATATTCGAGCTGCTAATATTCACTTTGTTACATTTGAGTTCAAGTTCAAAATTCAAGTTGTTAATAATGAAGTTGTTCATATGAAAGGTGCTAATATTCAGCCGTGTTACTAATTTCTGAGCCACTAATACGTATTTAAATTGTTACTATTTGTTTTTGTTGCTAATAATAATTCCAGATGTTAATATTAGAGTTGTTTATATTAATTTGAACTGCCTTTATTCATTTGAGTTGCTGAGGGTGCAGTGAATATTTACATAAATATACTATGTAAAAAAAACAAATTGTTAAAAAAAAAAAGGTGATTAAGGCAAATGTACTAAAAAAAAAACAGATGTGAAAACTGCTGCAAAAAGTGTAATGATACAAAAAGAAATAAAACAAGTGTTAATCTGGGAGTTTTATCTTGAGGATGGAGAAAACTGCTGACTGCAAAGGGGACACAGTTGGATATTGAATTATCTACATTTCTACCAAATGAATGTGGATGAACTCCACCATTCGCCACAGATTCTGGGAGGTGGGGCTTCATGTACACAGGCATGAACAGGAGCTGGGGTCAAGGATTAAACAAATCATTCCAATGTTTTTGTAGTTCACCTTTTATCTGCTAGATCCCAATGCACATTTTTTTATTTGTGTTTGTAATAACAATTTGAGTTGGTAATATTCCAGTAGCTGTCATTCGAGTTGCCAGTTTCTGAGTTGTTACTATTTGAGTTGTTACTCTTTGAGTGGCTATTATTTGACTTGATAATGTTTGAGCTGTTACTATTTGAGTTGCTACTACTCAAGTTCCTATTATTCAAGTTGCTAATATTTGAGTTGTTAATATATGAAATGTTATTCTTTGCATTGTTACTATTCAAGTTTCTACTATTTGACTTGCTATTATCCAAGTTGATATAATTTGAGTTAATACTTGAGTAGCTAAAAATCAAACTGCAATTATTTGAGTTGCTAATAATGAAGTTTTTAATATTTGACTTGTTACTATTTGAGTTGTTACTATTCAAGTTCTTATTATTTGAGTTGCCGATATTTGAGTTGTTAACACTGGAATCTTTACTGTTACTATTCATGTTGCTAAGATCGATTTGCAGAAACATGACGTTCCTGCCTTGAAAACATCACACACTCCCTATGCCAACAAAGAAATTTTATAAAGATATTAAAAAACACATGAAATCATTAGATAATTACTCACACACACATACACACACACAGCATGCAAGTGTACTCACTGGCTGGCGAGGGCGTGCTGTATCCACTCACAGACATGGTAGGCATTGAGGGTGGCGAGAGCCCACCAATCACGTGAGGGAGGAAGTAGGAGAAGTGGGCCACAGGGAAGCCCTTCCCCGACATGGCCGCCTCAGCACACGTACAATCCACAAAATCCAAAAAGGCCACTTCAGGGATGCGTCATGGGGATTCCTCCCCCATCGAAAGTGTGTGCATGTGTGTGTGTGTGTGTACAAAGCTCCAGATCCTGTGGGTTGTTTATGGTTTGAGGTCTTTGAAGGACAACTTTGAGGTCTTTGTAGCGTTAAAAAAGAGCATACGTGGATGGAGGGATGGAGGGATCACCGTCGTTTAGCACCGTTTGGGCTGTCCAGTCAGTGAAGGATGGAGAAGACGACAAGTTAGAAAGAAATCCGATGTACAGAGAAGCTACTAGAAGGTTCCCTTCTGTAATTTGAAATTAAGTGAGCAGCCATTAGTTTTATGTCCTCTTTTCCCTAAAAGAGAGACAGAGAGACAGAGAGAGAGAGAGGGAGAGAAAGAGGGAGAGATTTAAACATTAAACCTTTCAAAATCTGTGTGTGTGTGTGTCTGTGTGTGTGTGTCTCTCTCTCTCTCTCTCTCTCTTTAAATGCAATTAACAGTCTTGTTGGCTCTGAGAAATAAGAAACATCCTCTTCATCCTAATTAGTGCTTGGGAATGATCTCTCTCACACACACACACACACACAATCCTTATTACTGCTAGAAGATAGAATGAGAGAAGGTATATAAATAAAAAAAACAACGTTAAGTGCCCATTTATTATGCCTGAAACACAGGGTAATGTTCAATTAAAAACAGTAACGTCAAGATATGTATAATGATACACACTGACTAGCGTCTGAACCCACCCACACACACACACACACACACAGGTTGTCAATTACACTTACAAATTTGCATTCAAACCTTAATTACTTAAAAGATTTAGTATTTTGCTTCACATTCACTATAAATGCTCACTATGTAGGGTATAACAATGTCCAAAAGATCCCCTTTTGACAATCGGACAAGAAAAAACGTGATTTGCTAACTTCTTACGCGTTACTTCAACCCTGTGTCATAAGACTGACATAAACGTGTCACGGAGTTGCCATGGCAGCCATAGCTATGTCACGTCATCTTTAAGGATATGATGGCTGTCATATTGCCTGATGTCATTACAGCTCATGTCACTTTTCCCAAGCCTTGCTCTTAGATGTTTTATATGACAGCGAAAGAAAATACTTATTGACACTGTGAAATATGTGGAAATAAAAAGTACGCCATCAACAACACGCATTTATTCGGAGTTATTTTTAATACGTCAAGCGACATAAGAATCATTTAGCGAAGTAATTTAGCAAATGCGTGTTTCCATAGACCTGTGACATTCACAACTGGACTGTTTGCCTTTGAATTCAAATTCAAACAGAACTTGAACTGTAAAATTTGTTCACACACACACACACACACACACACACACACACACACACACACACACACTGGGAACAGATGTTGAACCTGGGTGACCCAACACCACTGGTGTCATAATTCTGATTGACCATAACCTTGCACAAGAGCGACATCTCACACACACACACACACATACACACACACACACACACACACACACACCCGGACACACCCGGTGTGAAGAAACCATTTCTGACCTCTTTTTTGGTTGCTACCAGAAAACATCTAAGCCAAGGGTTGATGAAATAACCACACACACACACACACACGCACAGGTCAGAGTTCCACATGGAAATTTTCATTGAATGTAATTAAAGATGCAAACAAACTCTAAATTGTTATCTAGCTATCTAGCTAGATATCTAGCTAGCTTAGCTAATAATAATAATAATAATAATAGTTAAAATGTTATATTTTGTAATTAAAACCAGTAGGCTATTCTAAACACAACACTTTGTAGTAGAAGTGAAAACAAAGGCCAGTGGTGATGTGATATGACCTCATTTACAATTGGCTGATCAAATGTAACCTAAGCTCCGCCCTTGTTCTCCCAGGAACGCCCTTCAAACAGGAAGTGCTAACTACTATCACAAAGATTGAGTATATTTGTCTAAGATCGAGGAAAGGGCATTTGCTCTGATAGAGTGATCAACACACGCACACACACACACACACACACACAGACCCCTGTCCAGCTACTTGTCACCAGAGAAGCTCTGTGACATTTGTGCCTCTATCAGAAAGGTCATGCTGTAATTATCTTAAATGCCAATGAGCGTACACCTGCAGAAACACACACACACACACACAACACCTGTCCAAGTGTGTCGCACTGAGGGTGTATTTGTTTGTGTGTCCAAAGCTAATGTTCTGTCCCCTAGAGAGCAATCATATGATCCAAAACACACCCTAAGGTGATCAAACACACACACACACACACACACACACACATACACACAGGCACAGCTCACAGCTCGCAGGATGTACTCATCCACAAAGGTCAGAGGTTGTGACTGAGGTGGGAAATGCAATAAGGAATCCACACACCCACACACACACACTACAGCACTTAGACACAACAGGCCAACCAAAGGGTCCATGTATCATTGGCTTGACGTGACTGTATGTCAACGCCACTGCCTCCCCGCTGTGTGCGCGTGTGTGTGTGTGTGTGTGCCTGTGTATGTGTGTGTGCGCCTGTGAGTGTGTGTAGGGTCCTGTTATTGACACAGCTGGCTGGGAGGAAGAGAATGTCTGATATGAAATATGAAGAAAACGAGGGAGTGGACTGAAAACCACACACACACACACACACACTTGTCTGTGGTTTGGGCTGGGGTTTTGCTTTTTCACCCTCTGTTTTCTTCCTTTGTCCCTGCCTCACCTCCCGAAAGTGTCTCTGTCATCAAACACTGATATACTAATATAAAGATACACTCTGCTGTCCTCATCGAGCTGGACAGGAAGTGAGGGGACAAGGGTTAGACATGGGCAAGGACAGAGTTTGGGACAAATAAACAGCTAGGACACTCAGTAGGACTGATGTTAAGATAGGCTAGGACAGAAGCTAGGACAAAGGCTAAGACATGCTGTAGGATGGATATTAAGGCTTGCACCAGGACACATGGCTAGGACATGCTCTAAAAAATGCTAAGATACAGACTAGGACACTGGCCAGGACAAATACCAGTAACACAATTAAACACAGATATCTTGGACGTGCTTTATCGCAGAGGTTAGGACAGAGGGCTGGTACACTAGCAAGGACAGATGGCTAAGACATGCTTTATAACAGAGGTTAGGGTAGATAGCTAGGACAATGGCTAAGACAGATGCTTATGACACCAGCTAGGACAGATGGCTAGGACATTCTCTAGAACTGATGTTATGACAGATGACTAGAACAATAACTAGGACAGGGGCTTAGGACACTATCTAGGATGGAAGGCTGGGACAGGCTCTAGCACAAAGGTTAGGACAAATGGCTAGGACCATGGCTCAGATAGATGCTTAGGACCTCAGCTAGGACAGATGGCTAGAAAATGCTCTAGCATTTATGTCAATATAGATGTTTAGGACACCTGATAAGACAGATGGCTTGGACATATGTGTACAACAACAGAAAAATAAGACATGCACTGGCACAGAGATTAGAACAGGTGGCTAGGACAGATGCTTAGGACACAAGCTAGGACTGAAGGCTTGGACATGCTCTAACACCGGGGTTAGGACATTTGCAAGGACAGGTTATAATATAGAAACCCAGGAGAGGTGCTGGGGCAGATTCTAGGACATGTGCTTAGACAGATGTTAACACATAGGCAATGATAGATGCTAGTACATGCAGTAAGAGACAGATGTTAACACATAGGCTAGGAAAGGTAATAGGACAGAAGGTTGAACATGTTAGTGCAAAGGTTAGGACAGAAAAAAGCTAGCACTGATGGTTAGAACAGATGGCTAGACAACTGACTAAGACAGACAGCTATAGACAGGCATAGACAGACTAGCATGTAGGCTAGAACAGCTGTCAGGAAAAACTAGTACACAGGCAAGGACAGAGGTTAATCTATTACAGACATTCAGACCTAAACCAGGACAGATGCTTCCCTATAGATTGAACAAGCTCTAAGACAGAGACCTAGTATAGATGCTAGGACATAAACCAAGACAAAAGCTAGTATTTAGACAAAGGCTAACTGGACACTCGTAGTCTTGGACAGAGGCTAGTACCGATAACTAAGACACATGACTAGTACACTGACACGCACACAGATACTTATTACTGAATAATCCATTATTAAAACCGAGTTAGATTTTAGCTCATAAATCCTCATGAAACTGAACTCTGAATGCCACATTACTGTAGTAATGACGCGTTCCCCTTCAAGAACAAACACAAGCTCCCTTGAGAAGTGACTTGGCAAACACACACACACCCACACACTCTTCTGCAGAATTCTCTATAAGAGGCATTTCTGCAGTGATTCACACTCTTCATCAGAGGCCCCTCACTAATGACAACCATCCTGCAGTGTTTCAGGTCAGTCCTGGAGTCCACTCGAGACACTATCTGTAAGATATCAATGGTACTCCACCAGAGTCAAATCAAAAGAAAGATTGAGGTCTCGGACATATAATAAGACAGAAACCTAGTACAGGTCATGACAAAAGTTAGGGCATATGCTAGAACAGGCACTAGGACAAACCGCAAGGTGAGGATATACTCTAGGACAGATAATAAGACATTGGCTGGACACTTGTTAAGACAGATGCTAAGAAGTAGGCTAAGAAAAATATTACAGTGCTGGCTTGGATAAATGACTAAGACAAAGGCTAAGACATGGGCTAGGACACTGGCGAGGATAGGACAGACACTTGAATACTAGCTAGGACATGCACTAAGAGAAATGTTAGGACATACTATGGGACAGATGCTAGAACAGATGATGGGACATATGTTAATGTATACACAACGACATACACTAGTACACAGATCCCATGGTAGAAACTAAATTGTAGGCTGGACATGGACTAAGACAAATAATAGGATGGGCATCTTAGTACAGGTGTTAGGACAGATGATGGAACAGGGACCTAGTAAGGTGTTAGGACTGATAATAGGACATAGACTTAGTACATGTTAAGACAAGTGTGAGGAAAGGGACCTGGTACAGGTTAACACAGATGATAGGACAGACAGCTGGTACAGGTGTTAGGACAAAAGACAGGCCAGGCAACTAGTGTAGACTTTGGAACAGATGAGAGAACAGGGAACTAAAACATGTATTAGGAGAGATAGTAGGACAAGGATTTAGTATAGATGTCACAACAGGGACATCTAGAAAAGGGAGCTAGTACAGATGTTAGGACACATGATAGAAAAGGGACCTATTCAGGTATTAGGACACATGATAGCATAGAAATCTAATACAGGTGTTAGGACAAATAATAGAAAAGGGACCTAGATGACGGGACACATCATAGACAAGAGACCTAGTAAGGTTTTAGGACAGATGTTCGGACAGAAACCTAGTACAGGTGTTAGGACAAAAGACAGATGAGAGGAAAGGCACAGATCTTAAAAGTACAGCGCTTAGGACTGCTGATAGTACAGTGACCTAGTACAAGCATTAGGACAGATGAGTGGACATAGTAAGTTTTTAGGACAGAAGATAGGACAAAAAAAACTAGCACAGGTGTTAGGATAAAGACAGGTGAAAGGAAAGGGACAAAGTACAGCTCTTAGGACAGATGATAGTACAGGGACCTAGTACAAGCATTAGGACAGATGAGTGGACATAGTAAGGTTATAGGACAGATGATGATGATGATGATGATAACATGGACCTAATACATGTGTTAGAATAGATGATGGGACATCGGCCAAGACAAAGACTAGACATTCTGAAGGACAGAAGGGTAGGACACTGACTAGGAAAAATGTTAAGATATAGGACACATGCTAGGACAGATACTAGGACTAGAAATGACTTTAGACGTATTACAGCAGATAGCAACAGTGGCTAATGCAATATCTACTATATTCTCTTAGGTATATGAGGCACAAACACACAGCAATATGCAGGAACACACAAGAGTTTAGACAGGTGTGTGTGTGTGTGTGTGTGGTATCATGTCTTTACTACTGCTCAATTACAACCGTACTGCACACAATGGAGAAGTGAAATCAACTGATTTAAGTGGTGTGTTTGTGTGTGTGTGTGTAGTATCATGTCTTTACTACTGCTCAATTACAACCATACTGCACACAATAGAGAAGTGAAATCAACTGATTTAAGTGGTGTGTGTGTGTGTGTGGTATCATGTCTTTACTACTGCTCTATTACAACCGTACTGCACACAATGGAGAAGTTAAATCAACTGATCTAAGTGTGTGTGTGTGTGTGTGTTTTCATTCCTTCTGAGCCCCAGGGTTGGAACAGATGAGTATTGATTAGCTAACTGATTGATTTGTACTCATGGGACATTGAGTCATCATCATTTTACTCACACACCCACACACACAAACACACACACACACACACACGTTTCTCATGGACAAGCACTATACACTGTCATACACTTCCCTTATAGGGACCAGGATTTTACTCCATATAACATCTTTAATCCCCATTATGTAGGTTGTAATCTGGGCCCAATAATGTGGTGAACACACACACACACACACACACATTTCTCATGGGCCAAAGCTAAAACACACTAATTAAATTCTCCCCCTATACATTTTCATACACTTCCTTTAAGGGGACCAAGGCTTGAGTCCCCATAACTTCTTTAGTCCCCATTAAGTAGTTTGTGATCTGCTCCCCCATAATTTGGCGAACACACACACACACACAGGGCCTCAAGGGGTCCATGACACAGATGAAGCTATATGACACACTTTCTCCAGTCAGCAGTCTCACCTAACAGCGTTAGTGTGTCTACCGTGTTAAGCTAATATTTAATTCAGTGTGTGTATGTGTGTGTGTGTGTGTGTGAGAGAGAGAGAGAAAGAGAGTGTTATTGGGTTTCTTGATTCTCCGGCTCAGTTTTCAGTGCAGTATGAACACATGATGAGAGTCGCTGCCAGACAGGAAGAGATCCAACATCAGGGAGTCCTGTTAACAGTTTCCATCAGGGGTCTGTGTGTGTGTGTGAGTGTGTTAAAGAGAGAGGGAGAGCAAAAATGAGGGGAGGTCAGATGAGACAAACTCTGGTTGTGTATATGACGAAAGCTTTTTATATTTTAGTGAAAATATTATCTTCATAGTTTTTTTTAAATTTATTAATTGAATTGATTAATATTTTACCCATTTCAGTAAATGCTCCAAAGATCAGATAAGTTCCTCATCATATTTAACACATTTTTATACTGTAAAAGAATTTAAATGACTTAAATATAATTTTAATATAAAAATATTTTTAAGAAATAGTTAATATTATACATAAAGTAATATCATTAGAAAAAAGATCTCTAGGTCATTTAATTGGAAAATGTAGGAAACTTTTACTTTTATAAAAAAAAAAAAAAATCATGCAAAAAAAAAGATGCAACATTTTTACACATATTACTAAACAAATAAAGTAAAAAAGTAATGAATTTTAATTTAAAACAAAAATATTCAACAGGAATATCTTAATACTTTTAATATGTATTCTGTTAATTATTTAAGACATTTTAAATTTCATGAGTAAAACAATAAACTCAGATAAGTGCTGAGAATTATACGACTTTAGTATGTACTACTACTACTACTAAAAATAATAAATATTATAAAAATAATATAATTATTAAGACAAGCAAAATCAAGACATGATTTAACAATGGAACCAAAAACAATTACTGATTTAATGATTCAAATATTTGTAATTTATAACAATGTCCTACACATTCTCCAACTTTATGTGGGCTTTCGATAGGTTTTACAAATAATATAATTTGTGAAATTTTAATTACCAACATTAGAAATTGAATATGAATATTAATTTCTAGGAAGGCTTAAATTTGATTTTTAAATTTTTTTTTTTAATTTTATAGCATTTAAAAAAAAAAACTTTTTCACTAATCATAAATAAAAAAAAAACAAAAAAAAAAAAAACAAAGCTCTGGTGTTAAATTTTATGGAAAGCACTTTGGTAAAATTGTCTGCCAAATAAATAAACACAAATAAGATTCATTATCAATATGTTACTTTTAACATCGCGAGCAAACACGATTTTCAGAATTGCGTCAACTGCGTCAGCTGATCGTGTGCCAGTCGAGAAACCCGACTGACCATTTGGGTTTTCTTCTAAAACGCATTAAATTAAAACATTAAATATTAAACACAGGAAAGTTAAACTGTAGCGAATGAGATTAGCAGGAATATATGTGATTTTCCCATATACACACACACACACAACAGAAATTTAACCTTTGCCCCGCCCCTTCTCATAAGTGACAGACCCATGGCCTCATCACCTCAACCCGCCCCCAGGTCTCTAATTAGATCAACGGCCATTGCCATTGATACACACACACACACACACACACAGGGTCACCTAATGTCTGCAAACATGAGCAGTACGCAGCAAAGGGACAAAGAATCCGTCATTGACCTCTGACCTCTGACCTCTGATCACATCGAACCAGACAATAAGATTTTTATGTGTGAATATCAGTGTGTGTGAATATCAGTGTGTGAATATCAGTGTGTGTGAATATCAGTGTGTGTGAATATCAGTGTGTGTGAATATCAGTGTGTGAATATCAGTGTGTGTGAATATCAG
>CM075014.1:1782358-1792888 GCA_037576675.1 Pangasius sanitwongsei | reverse complement strand
TGTGAATATCAGAGTGTGAATATCAGTGTGTGAATATCAGTGTGTGTGAATATCAGAGTGTGAATATCAGTGTGTGAATATCAGAGTGTGAATATCAAAGTGTGAATATCAAAGTGTGAATATTAGAGTGTGAATATCAGTGTGTGAATATCATAGTGTGTGAATATCAGTGTGAACATCAAAGTGTGTAAATATCAGTGTGTGAATATCAGAGTGTGAATATCAGTGTGTGAATATCAGAGTGTGAATATCAAAGTGTGAATATCAGTGTGTGTGAATATCAGAGTGTGAATATTAGAGTGTGAATATCAGTGTGTGTGAATATCATAGTGTGTGAATATCAGTGTGAATATCAAAGTCTGTAAATATCAGTGTGTGTGAATATCAGAGTGTGAATATCAGTGTGTGAATATCAGAGTGTGTGAATATCAGTGTGTGTAAATATCAGTGTGTGAATATCAGAGTGTGAATATCAAAGTGTGAATATCAGAGTGTGTAAATATCAGTGTGTGAATATCAGAGTGTGTAAATATCAGAGTGTGTGAATATCAGAGTGTGTGAATATCAGAGTGTGAACATCAGAGTGTGTGAATATCAGAGTGTGTGAATATCAGAGTGTGTGAATATCAGTGTGTGTGAATATCAGAGTGTGAATACCAGAGTGTGAATATCAAAGTTTGAATATCAGAGTGTGACTATCAGAGTGTGTGAATATCAGAGTGTGAATATCAAAGTGTGAATATCAGAGTGTGTGAATATCAGTGTGTGTGAATATCAGTGTGTGAATATCAGTGTGTGTGAATATCAGATTGTGTGAATATCAAAGTGTGTGAATGTCAGAGTGTGTAAATATCAGAGTGTGTGAATATCAGGGTGTGAATATCGGAGTGTGCAAATGTCAGTGTGTATGAGCGTCAGAGCATGTGATTGTTGGGTGTCAATGTGTGTGTGAGCATCGGTGAATGTGTGTACACGTCTGTGTGTGAGCGTTGGTGTATGTATGACAGTGTGTGTGCGAGTGTCAATATGTGTGTGTCAATGTCAATATATGTGTGAGTGTCAGTGACTGCGTGTGTACGAGAACGTTGGTGTGTGTGAGCATCAGTGCGTGTTTCACTGTGTGCGAGTGTTGGTGTGTGTGTGAGTGTCGATGTGTATGTGAGTGTCAACACGTTTGTGGATGTTTGAGCGTCACCCTGGGTGTGTGGGTGTGTGAGCGTCGGTGTGTGTGTGAGTGTGAGTGTCGGTGTGTCTGAGGGTGTGTGGCTCTGTGAGTGTCAGGGTGTGTGAGTGTGTGTGTGAGTGTGTGTGTGTGCGAGTGTGAGTGTCGGTGTGTCTGAGGGTGTGTGGCTCTGTGAGTGTCAGGGTGTGTGAGTGTGTGTGTGTGCGAGTGTGTGTCAGTGTATCTGGGAGTATTGGTGTGTGTGTGTGTGTGTGTTTATGTGTGTGTGAGAGAGAGAGTATGAGTGTGAATAGAAACCTTAATAAGAGCTTTGACCTAGTTTATAAGCTTACAATGATACATTTGAAGATTGAACAAGAGAAGATGAGCGAGAAGACTGACCTGATTTCATACATACAGAAAGCTGTGTGTGTGTGTGTGTGAGTAATGTGTAATATTCACCATGGGACAGAAGGAGGAAGGACTCTGCCTTTTGATGAGATTTTGTGTCCTGAATAAAAAATGTGTGCGTGTGTGTGTGTGTGTGTAGATAGAGGAATGAGATCATGGTATTCCTGCCTTTGGCATGTCTCAGGACGTACTCTTGTCTTCATGTAAAGTAATGCATGCATGTCTAATCCTGCATGAGACGTCTCTCCTTCGAACAAAGGTGACGACGGGAAACAGATCTGTTTGGGAATAATGGAGACTGTGGGCGTGTCCCAAACCACACTCCCTGCTCACTATATAGTCCACGTAAACACCATCATCACCGGTCCACTGTGGACGAGTTCATACATTTGAGGAACACCAAGTGAAACGTCAGGAACGTTTATAAAACGTTACATAGCGTTCCATAAAAACGTTTTCAGAACACGATAAAAATGGACGTAAAAAAATCTCGTAAAGTAAAATTGTACACAAAGTAACTTTGAATGTACGAAAGTAGCATAAATTAACGTGATAATCCTAGAATCCGTAAATAGTAATAATACGCAAAAATGTTCATAAAATGTTACGGAACATTCCATTAAAAACATTTTCAGAACATCGAGAAAAAAGGTCTGAGAAAATGTTATGCTAATCCAAAATTGTTTTCTGCAAGAGCGAGTACCTTCAAAAGTACGAACACAGCGTAAATGTACGAAATCACTGACTGTAATTTGTAAAATTAGCGTGATGCATCAAGAACGTTCATAAAACATTACTTAACGTTTCGTAACGTAATGTAATGAAACAGAGAACTGTAACATTTACTGAACACTTCACTAACTTGAAACACTAATCGTTTAATAAGAATGATATGTTAAAATTTTTCATAAAATGTTACGTAATGTTCCGTTAAAAACAAGTGAGAAATCAAGAAATTAAACAGTTTAGTAAGTAAAACGTCTGAACACAGTTCAGAACACAGAATTCAATGTTGAGAAATTAAACATTTTAGTGACTGAAAGTTTCGGAGAAGTACGTCGCTCAGAAAACGTTCAGCTAACCTCAGATTGTTCGCTGTGGATGCAGCTACCTTCAAAAATACAAACGTATTGTCCCAATCCGTAAATTAGCGAGATATCTCATAAAAAAAAAGATTTTATTAACCAAAAGTTCTGAGAACGGTTACATTCAGAAAACGTTCATTAATCTCAAATTGTTAGCGCGACACATTGTGAGTAGGGTGGAGTTTTAACGCGGCACGTTTTATCAGCGGGACAGAAGTGGGTAGCTGCAGAAGGACGCTGAGTGGACGAGCGAGATGGCGAGAGAGACGGCAAATGGAAAAAATGAAAAACGACAAAGAGAGAATGAGCTTGAAGGGAGAACGGAGGGATGAAGATAAAGCCGAATGATGGAGAGAGCCCTTATCGCCTTTAACCGTATTGCAGCGAATGCCTGTGGGCGGAGATGCAAATCGTTTTTCTTTTTTCTTCTCCCCACCTCCTGAAAACAATATTGCGTTTTGCGAGAGTGTGATCCATCCTGAAAGAAAAGTGCAGCAGAAGTGAGGGAAAGAAAGATGGATGGACGAGTGAAGAGTAATCAGGACGGAGCCTGCAGCGATGCAGCGGCTTTTCTTTATATTCCTCTTTTTTTTTTTTTATGAAAGGACGGTTACAGGTTAATCATTCACACACACACACACACACACACTCTGTAATCATGTGATCGAGAACGACACGGCGGTGATGATCCATCTCGTTCCCATCAGGCCTCCCACACATACACACACACACACACACACCAGATGATGATGATGAAGAGAAACAGAGCAAAACAATCATCACGTTTCTGAACCATTAGCTTGGCACGCAACACGCGCTCAGTAACAACACACACTTGATCCAAAAGCCACAATCGCACATACGCTTTTGATCTAAATGTGACGTTTTTATGCTGGACTTGTGTATTATCGGTCGCCTCACACTCGTGCTTCTCTCCAGCTAAACAACTGCGTCAGCCAATCGTGTGCCAGCTGGGAAACCCAGCTGACCGGTTCAGCGAATCGCGACGGCTCATTTGCACGATGGTGTGGTCGACGAATCTTTCTCACGGCCATCGCTTAGAGCTGTTGTTGTGGCTCCTCTGTTTACACCCATGTCTCAAAATACCTCCTAGACAGCTAGTGTGATGAAGCTAAATGTGTGTTTCAGTGTGTGTGTGTGTGTGTGCGTGTGTGTGAAGCAACTCAGTATGACTTATAACTATAAGGTTCTGAAGATCTGTAAACGATTCCTTCAATTAGAGCAAGTTTAAATAGCTTAACTGTGTATTACGCAATGCTAGCATGGATATGCTAATAATGACAAAAAAAATCACTTACGTTGTTTATCTGAGAGGAATAAATTTCTATTATTATTATTCTATTATAACGAGCTAACGTTAAGAAAAAAAAATCAGCTAGCTTAATGAAGTCGCTAAGCACCGCTAGACTCTGATAAGCTAACGTCAGTGACTCAGCACTTTTAAACACAGACTCTTAAACGTCTCACCGGTGGGACATTTGTCGCAATAAAATATGTTTCTTTATACCATCTGCGTAGCTCGAGCTAATGTTTACGTGAAGTTCAACCGCTCTTAGCTTCCTTATGCAAAACGTATAACCGTGGTTTCATCTTATCCTGTCAATTGCGTATAGAGACAAAAAAAAGAAAGCTCAGAAGGAAGGAGCAGAGATCGTAGTTGGTGCTGTTAGCTTGGTTTGCTAATCGAAGCTAGCACAAAGCTAGCACGTAACACGCAAATCGAACAACCAGCTTTCACACTGATTAGCTCGTTATTTTTTATTTGTGTTGGACTAGTTAGCTTTACACGTAGCTATTACTGTTTTTTAATCAGGACTTGAAAAAAAAAAAGTAGTGGTCGCTACGCGGCCACAACAACAAGATGAACTACAAGTGAAATGAGAGACTTCTGTCTTGCTAGCATGAACGTCATGTGTACACCTCAGCCAGAAAGTAGCTTTTCCCTCACTACTCATCTGGCTTCACACACACACACACACACACCAAACACATCAACGTGCTCCCATGTCATCCATCTTCTTCCGAAAAAACTCATCTGCACATCTGTACACCACTCGTCTTCAGAGAGAGAGAGAGAGAGAGAGTGAGAGAGAGAGAGAGTTAGCATTAGGACGACATTTGAATAGACAGCGTAATCTCAAACGGCCACTAGCTACGAGCTCCTTCCATTTCTCTCTCCCTCTCTCTCTCTCCACATCTCGACCCTCCCCCGCTTTCCTTTCCTCCTTCTCCATCTCAAATTTGCACAAAACTTTCATTAGCATCGGTGGCGGGGGTGCGCGAGGCGGCCATGTCTGCTGCTCCATTAGCAACTCGGACCATAAATCAGGCAAATCTCTCCTCCAGGGCGGCTTGCTAATGACACACCGCTAACGCTAACGCTAACGCTGCAGGGCCCGTCGTCACATCTGCAGAACGGAAAAAATATGCACAAAAATCACGGAAAACCCTCAGGGCACAAAGTTCTTTTTTTTTCCGCACGGAAGGATTTTAAAGTCTTAGATAAAGTCTTAGATTGTCAGAGTAAGAAAAATATTTTTGAGAATTTGAGAGGAATTGTGGGATTTTTTTTTAGGCCACAAGGAAGCGAGAGATCTGATTGGTTGAGGGAAGGGATGAGAAAAAAATCAAGGAGAGAATGACCGGGTGGGGGGTTGATTTATACACTCGTTTAGTAGGCAGGTAGACCTGTGTGTGTGTGTGTGTGTGTGTGTGTGTGTGTGTGTGTGAGAGATAGACCAGCACAATGATGTGCTGTGACAGTGTGAGAATGAATAAGCCCCGCCCCCTTGAACAACCCCTAGTTACATAGTAGTGTAATGGAGAGTAAATGAACACTGCGTAGAGAGTGTGTGTGTGTGTGTGTAAAACATACCTGTTTCACTTCTCATGAGCCACTGATCCAGTGTGTATCACGCTTTCACTGGAAGAAAGACAGAAATGAACATCAGCTTAAATGTTAAATGGACACACACACACACACACACACACACACACACACACACACACGGCTTCGTCTGGCGTGTCTGGCTCTGGCGCATACATCATTACAGATATCATTATCCAGCTGAGCCCATCTTTGTGTGTGAGCACAAAGAGACTTCTTTTCTCACACACACACACACAGAGGTTAGTTTTATTGTCTTTGTCAGGTATTTCCATTTACTGGGAATGCGTAATGTTCCGCACACACCTTTAAGGAGACTGAACACACACACACACACACACACAAACACCAACTCTATCAGACACAATGGGCATTAGTGGGGGGGAGGTAGAGAGGGGAGGAGGGATGAAAAATGGAACTTGTCCTGTTTTTCTTCCTGTCCTTCTTTTCCTCTATCTTTCTCTCTGTGTGTGTGTGTCTCTCTCTCTCTCTCTCTCTTCTTTCTCACATCTCTTTTTGGCTCATGTTCTCCTCCAGGCCACTTCTGCCTTCTGCAGCATCTCTATATCCACACACACACACACACACACACACACACTTGTGAATCGAGCGGATGTTCTGAAGATCGATGGTCGTATCTGAGGGAATCGTTAGCGTCATTAGCGTTAGCCATTAGCCCCCGATCCCCATTAAGGGCGATCGGCGATCCCAGAAAAGGGCCGATCTATAAGGACAAGATCTTTATGTGATTTGTGGGCAAAGACCAGACTGTGTGTGTGTGTGTGGTGTGTGTGTGGTGTGTGTGGTGTGTGAGAGAGAAAAGATGGGAAGATAAAGATAACAGATCGATGAAATCAACAAGCAAGCGTTGGCTACTTTAACGTTAACAATAATAATAATAATAATAATAATAATAATAAATTTCCTACATGTGCTCACTACATAGGGTGGATCATAATGGAGTTGTAGACACTATGTAGTGCCCCATATGTCCAACGCAGCTCCGTTTGAGATTCAGCCAGAGAAATATAAGACATTTCTTTCTTGTTTTTTTTTATTTTTAAATTATACCAAGCGACACAACAAATCTTTGTAACGCATTTCTGTAAGTCACGTAGAGCACGTGATCTTAAACGCTCACGTGAGGTTTGTTTTCTCTTTCAATACGTGAAAATTTGTATAATCCTCGAATGGAGAAAAAAAAAAAGTTCAGACATTCTCCTTTCATTTTCCTCTGATATTAAAGTATTGGCACCCCGAAGGTGACGTCTGAGTTACCGATAAAACAAACTCGACATGTCTCAGGATCAAAAGTTCACCCTGAGAGGGAGACACGCGACTACGGCACACGTATAATAATAACGTAAAAATGAATAGCGTTAAAAAAAACCTATAATGTAAAATAATGAGGACCGGATTAGTCGAGTATTTCTGTTCATCAATAATACAGCTTGAGAGAGACAAAGAGAGAGAGAGAGAGAGAGAGAGAGACAGTGTGAGAGACAGAGGAAGAGACAAATAGAGACAGAGAAAGAGAGAAAGACAGAGAGAGAAAAAGAGAGACAGAGGCCTATTTGTGGGAAAGCACAATGACAGGATTGAGACATTATGAAGCTTTCTGTGCACGCCAAAGACCCTTACACACACACTCACACACACACACTCGATAGACTTGAGCCTGATGGATTGCTCTGAACCAGATTTGTAGGGGTTTTGTCTTTGAGCTGTGTGTGTGTGTGTTTGTGTGTCTAGCCCTGCGGAAGGGCCATGTGGGATTGATTCGGACGGCTGGCCTCACTGCAGGACTTCCCCCCAGAGGATACAAGTCTGCACACACACACACACACACACACACTTTTATCAGTGCTATCCATCCATCCAGTACCACCTACTGCAATCGAGTCTCCTGTGTGTGTGTGTGTGTGTGTGTGTGTATAGACTTATGATTACCAGTCTGTTGCATCATAACCCTCAACAGCACACTCGTACATTCCACCTGCTCCAATGACCTTTGACCCCACCTTCAGATTACACACCGCAGAAGGTGTGTCTGTGGTTCCATACACTGGAAATGGGAGAGACTCTGAGAAGGTGTGCCATTGATGGAAATGTGGGCGTGTCACTGAAGTAACGTAAAGAAATATGGGTGCGTCACTGAAGTAACGTATAGAAATGTGGGCGTGTCACTGAAGTAACATATAGAAATGTGGGTGTGTCACTAAAGTAAACGTATAGAAATGTGGGTGGGTCACTGAAGTAACGTATAGAAATGTGGGTGTGTCACTGAAACAATGTACAGAAACATAAACGGCTCTTAGTGGGTGTGTAACTGAGCCACTATTTGGAGATGTGTACGTGTCCGTGTACAGAAATGTGAACATGTCTGATTCCATATATGGAAACATGGATTTGTCATTGGGTTCATATCTGGAAACGTAGGCATGTTTGATTCCATATATGGAAATATGGGCATGTCTGGCTCCATATATAAAAATGAGAGCGTACCTGAGTGCATATACAAAAATTTGGTGCGAATGTATGTAAATGAGAGCAGCGCTGCGTGGGTGTGTCTTGAAGTCCATAAATGGGCATGTGGGCAGATCTTTGAGTCCATATATGGAAGCAGGAAGAAGGAAGTCATTGACGTCCATATACAGTATGTGCATGACAGGATTTCCCTCTTTGTGTAAAATAATAAAACTGCTTTTAAGGGAACTCAAAGCCACACCCATTTGTCTCCTCAGTATCAATGTCATCTTCCCTGGTTAATTCAGTCTGAGAGACATTAGAGACGCAGCCGGGAACGAAAAAGTAAAAAGCTTCTCATTAGTCTGACACACAACCATCGATCTGCCAAAACAGAACGAACAGAAAAGACAAAGAGCAGAAGAAAGAAGTGAATGGGGAAGGGAAGGGAAGAAGGAAACAGGAAAAAAGAATGAGAGAAAAGTGGCAAAGAACAGAAGAAGAAGAAGGAAAAGAGGAGAGAAAGAAGAGAGGATGGTGGAGAGGAAAGACAGAGTGGTGAGAAATGAACAGAGGACGAGCTGAGAAAGAGAAGGAGAGAAGAAAAGGAAAGAATAGGAGAGAAGAAGAGAAAGGAAGGAGAAAAAAGAAGGAGACAGGGGAAAAGTAGATGAGAAGGAGAAAAAGACTGGGAAATGGAGAGAAAAGGATAAACAGGGAAGGGAGGAAAGGAGAAAAGGTAAGCCTATAGAAACAGAGAGCGAGGAGAGGAAAAAGAGGAAGACAAGAAGAGAAGGAGAACAGAAAGACTCCACGAGCAGATGGAAGATGATACGAGAAAAAACATGAGTGACTGACAGAGAGAGATGGAGAGAGAGAGAACGAGAGAGAGAGAGACCTCCCCTGAGTAGGACAATTATGAGCCGGCTTTCCATCACACACCACACGACAGGCGGAGACAAGTTCTGTCCAGACTAATGATTCCAGGGTCACAGGGGTGTGTGTGTGTGTGTGTGTGTATCAGGAGGTAAGGAAGCATGAGTCATTGGAATACCGATACTTGATGTGTAGTATCTCTGTCAAGTGTGTGTCCTACACAGTCTAAAATGAGTGTCACATTAGTGAGGAAACCCCGCTAAATAACACACACACACACACACACACACACCTGTCATATATCACCTCTCATTAAATGTGTATATGAAGAAAGATAAAGCGTGGAAGGAAGTGGCGGACATGATTGGTGAGTGTACATAGCTAGTACAGTTAGCTTGCTTTGCTAATCTGTGAAAACAAAGCTAGTACGTAGCCAAACAATCATTTGTGTAATACAGCTAATATTGTTAGAAGCACATCTAGGCTTAGCTAACAGCTAGCGCAGTACGTAGTATTAACTAAAAGCTAGCATGATGCAGCATATGGTGAATAAGCTAACATGATAAACTGATGAATTTATGGAAGAACCCAGTTCAGTATACAATTCAGTAGAGACAGGTGTCCAAATTAAATAAAAGATTTTAGACAGTTTTCTTCACTAATGCTAACCGCTAAAATTAGCCATTTCACCTAGCTAGCTTGCTCCTGATGTTAATACTCTTTTTAATCATCTCCTGAAGCTCTGTAACATGTTAAGCCTCAACCAATGAAGATAGCAATGGCTGTGTTGAGGCGTTTGAAGTTTCAGTGCCTCCTCTGTGTGTGTGTGTGTGTGTGTAAGTCGTTTGGCAGAAGCGAGCGGAGGTCAGACCGATGACCCAGGAGAAGACAAATGCTTTTAGCAGGAGGCCTGCCGATGTTCCGTTTCAAGTGGTAATGGACAGTGACCCCTGGGAGCCAAAGGTCAAATGCAGGGAGCCCGCTGGAAACCCGAGCCAATCAAAACAGACGCAATGGAAACAGAAGAAATCGTCTCGCGGCACAGCATGGAGCCGCACAACACCGTGCAACACTGAGTACGAGCAATAAAACTAAACACAGGAAAACCTTTAAAACAGACAGAGATGGATGATGTGTGGTTTGGGACACGCCCACAGTGGACTGATGACAGTGTTTACCTGCTCTATATATTGAATAGGGTGCATGGTTTGGGACACATTATATAGTGAAAAGAAATGCTGTTTGGGACTCGTCCACAGTGGACCAATGATGGCGGTTATGTGGCCTATATAGTGAATAGGGTGTGTGGTTTGGGACACACCCACAGTGGACCAATTATGGTGGTTATGTGGCCTATATAGTGAATAGGGTGTGTGGTTTGGGACACACGCACAGTGAAGTGATGATGGTGGTGATGTGTCCTACATAGTGAATAGGGTGTGTGGTTTGGGACACACCCACAGTGGAGTGAAGAAGGTGTTTTAGTGGCCTATATAGCGAATAGGGTGTGGAGCCCCGCCCCCACCTCGGCTACTCAGACCACACCTCTGTTATGCTAATCCCAGCATACAGACCGCTAGTCAGACGCTCCAAACCGGTTCTGAAGCAGGTGAAAACCTGGC
>CM075014.1:1764650-1782258 GCA_037576675.1 Pangasius sanitwongsei | reverse complement strand
AACCAGACTGTGCAATAGTTTCTTCCCTCATGCCATCAGACTCCTCAATACCTAGAACTGGACTGAAGGAACACACAGACACATACACACATATATACACACAACTGAGCATCCTACATCCTCTATGCACATGTTTTGCACATGTTTTATGCTGCTGCTACTCTTATGTTTACACTATTTCAGCTATTTATATCGATCTCTGTAATATTTGCACTATTGTCACTACGTCACTTTTAAACAGAACTGCGTACTGGTCGGCGTTGTAGTCATTGTACTGTCTTGTTCTGTCTTGTGCTGTCCGTACATGTTTGCACTTGTGCACTTTATGTATAAATTATGTAGTCCCTGTAGTTCTGTGTTGTTCTGTGTTTGTCTTGGTCCTGGAGAAATGTTGTTTCGTTTCACTCTGTACTTGTATATGGCTGAAATGACAATAAACTCCACTTGACTTGACTTGACACTTGACTTGACTTGATGGTGGTTATGTGGCCTATATAGTGAATGGGGTGTGTGGTTTGGGACGCACCCACAGTGGAGTGATGATGGTGGTGATGTGGCCTATATAGTGAATAGGGTGTGTGGTTCGGGACATGCCCACAGTGGACCAATGATGGTGGTGATGTGGCCTATATAGTGAATAGGGTGTGTGGTTTGGGACACACCCACAGTGGACCAATGATGGTGGTGATGTGGCCTATATAGTGAATAGGGTGTGTGGTTTGGGACACGTCCACAGTGTTTAGTGATCAGGGAGTATGAAAGAATTTAGACTGACGTGAACTTCATGAGTCAGTATGGAAAGAGGCAGGAGATTTTTGGACAGAGGAAGAGAGAAGATTAGGAAAGACAGGAGGGATTCTTCTGTATCCGATGAGAGGGATGGTTACGCAACGTTCACAAAATAGAGCACACTGATCAAAGCGTGGCAAAGACCCGAGCCTGAAGCCGTCTCACACCCACACAGTCACGGATTTCTTCCTCTATGAATATATTTACCTCCTGGAGAGAGACGAGGCACTGAGGATCAAACACGAGAACTTTGCCTGAACTTCCACAAGTACTTACTGACGAGCAGACATGCTAAAAACACGAGCTTCCTTGAGTTAACCCACAAAACATATTCACAAAATGAGTATTAGTATTACAGTTCGTCAGAAATATAGCCGCAAAGTACTCATACAGTTATAACATACTAATAACATATTAATAACACCCTACACATGATCACAATGTACAGCTTTCATGTTCCCGGTATGGAAGAATACTTTTACGGTAACGTGTAAAGCTAGCATACGTCATCATAATCATACAGACTGAAAACTCAGCGCTAATCGCTGACACTGGAGTCTCCTTCTATACCAAATTAACGTCTCCTTATCAACGATTACACGCACTGTTTTGAACACCGTATGTACAAGTCACTGTGAATGAGCTGTTGCTATAGAAACGATAACATATCAGAACGAGAAAAGGAAATTAATTAAATCTTCCTGACCAATCAGAATCCAGAATTCAACAGCGCTGTGGTATAAACAGTAATAAACACAGATTCACTGCATGAAAAGGTAATCTCATCACACCAACAGGTTCAATCCTGATTTAAGGTCAAACCCTGCGTGAAATTCCCTCCAAAAACGAGAAAGGCGTCCTCGGGATGGCGTGCACAGAGATTTCTCAAATCGACTCAGCTCAATTAGCGCAAACAAGATGGCGCTCATATCTTTAACCAGAATTCTGTTAAATGTAAAAACCGTGTGCATTTTACAGTATTTTTTAGCCTTTACTTCTCAAGTTTAGACACTCACCGTGTCTCTGTTAGAGAAGCTAAGCTTAGCTGAGGGAGAAGAGGGAGTTAGCTTTCTTTTTTTTTGCAGCCGCATCCTGTTCTTTCAGGGTTTGGCCTGAAGCAACAAAATAATGAAACAACAATGAATCTGCAAAATGGACGAGTCAGCGTGCACACACACACGCACAGAGATCAGGGGTCAGCCAGCATTAAATCACCCTCCGCTTACACAAGAAAGAAATATCGTTTCCGCCTGCTTTCTGCCCTACTTCTCTTCCTCGCCTCTCTTAGCTAAGAGCGCTAACCTCGAGCGTTAGCGGCTAAACCAACAAAACCACAGTTTATGATGACATAAAGAGGAATGAAAGGACAGCACAAGGAATGTCAGTCGGGCCTCTGCAGTGCCGTCTCCCTCCGTCCTTCCCTCCTCTCTTTTGCTGAGGCACATGTGTTTTTATTTACCATAGCGGCTAACGCTATATCTGCGCGCCTCAGAGTGCCTTCTTTGTGCGAGACCTCATCAATCAGGCGTCTCGGATCCCAAACAGAAAAGCAGATGAGAGACAAAGGGAGAAGAAGACGGGGGGATGAAGGAGGGAGTGACCTGAGCTCAAGGCGCTCGATAAATCAGCGCTCAACAATAACACACGCAGCGTAATGTGGCTAAGCTAATTCATCACCTCAGCACGAGGCCCAACAGGAGATCTCTTATCTGAGCGCGGCTGAGGGAACGCGGGTGGGGGAGGGGTGTGTGTGTGTGTGTGTGAGGGGTCTAGTAACAACAATCAACACCTTAAGCTTGAAACTGCATTTACAGAACTTAAGTACATAAAAATTTGAATTGAATATTTAATATTTTTATAGATCAGATTGGAGAATAATAAGAATGCAGTTAGCTAGCTAGCTAAATATCTGAGTTATCTGATATCTGAATAGTTAGCTAGCTAATTATTTTAGAATGCAGTTAGCGAGCTAGCTAGTTATTTGAGAACGCACTTAGCTAGGTAGCTAACTATTTGAGAATGCAGCTAGCCAGCTAGCTAAATATTTGAGAATGCAGTTAGCTAGCTAGCTAACTATTTGAGAAAGCAGTTAGCTAACTAGCTAAATATTTGAGAAAGTAGTTAGCTAGTTAACTAAATATTTGAGAATGCAGTTAGCTAGCTAGCTACACTAGAAACTTATTGGCAAAAATAGCTTAATTACTTAGAGGGAACATACGTAGCTAATTAAAAAAAAACAATAATTACAATAATTTTTTTTAGTTGTTTACAGGGTGAAACGTAAAAATTAAACAATACACTACTACATGTTAGCAACTATTGATAAATCAAAAACAAACCTGAATAGTTGAATAAATTAGATTTACGTTCCTGCAGCTAAACAGAGCGTTAAACAGGAGTAATTATAACAAATGAGCAGTTTGCGTAGTGTATAATAACTACAGTAGTTTAGGGTAACGTTACAAGGGTATAGTAACTGTTTTTTTTCTCTCTGTTACATGAAACGATGCATCCAAGTACCGAATTTCTGTAAAAGCTGATTTTCCCGTGTTGTAAAAAAAGTCCTGATCTCCAGCCATGAAACGAATTCATATTGCATTTATAATTTTTGTTGTTTTTCTCTCTGACCCACATACAGAAGGTAAAGACTTTGCGACTCATTTATCTCCTGTTTTACTGTTACATTCATATTTTTACACACACACACACACACACACACACGTTCCGTCTCTCCGGAGGTAAACAAGCCTCCTGAGAGTGTTAGGAAGGAAGGATCGATGGCCTGAAAGTGTGGCCAGGGAGTAAACAATCAATTCAGTCCCATTAAAGACGCTCACACTTGACATTCTGAGTGAACACAGCCCGGGAAAGTGTTTATTTGTGTCTACATTGATAATTTTCGTCCTTTCTCAATTGCTATTTTCCTCTTTTGTCCCTCTCTCACTCCTCCAGGCTCCATGGTAATGGAGGTAACAGTTGTGCAATCGCTCTTTTCCTCCATCGCTCCATCATCCTGTCCTCCGTGCTGTGAGGCTCAAACCCCCATTTATCCCCCTCCCCATAATCCCTCACCTCTGCCCCTTCACCTCTTATTGATATTTATGTATTTAGCAGTTAAAAGGGGGAAAAAAAAAAAATAGATGAACCGCCGAATGAACCATCCGTGGACATCTATGGCACCACTGACAAGGTCAGCGCAAATGTCACTTGTGGGCGTGGCCTATTCGGCTTTTTTATGTTCTGATATGAGACGGCAGAAACCAAAATGTATTCATTTTACTTTGAAACTTATACTCAAGACTAACATGCAACAGATATTTGGATAACATGCACACCATGTATATGTGGGTTTAGTGTTCCTGTGTTCAGAGGACAACAGGAATCACAGGATTTTCCCGAAAACTCAGCAGAATTCCCTGGAAACAGTCTAAGTACTGAGTCTGAGTACTAACATCACTTTGTCAGAAATTTGCATGGAATTGATCAAATGCTGCTCGATGCTCAGACGCTGTGTGGCAGGAATCGTGGATCTGTGCCATGTCATGAGAAATCTTCAGAAATCAGCGATCATCTATAATGAAACACTGAATATGTTCAGATTGAAATATCTGTGATGTGTTTATTGATTGCGGTGCTGATTAACAGTCACCTGAGATTAATGGTCACCACAAATGAATAGTCTTGCAGGCGAAACTTCACCAGCTTCAGCCGAATTGTAACTCAGTTGGTGGAAACGTGGACTAAAACCGGAACTCCAGTGGAATCCTGACCTGACAGGATTGGAGGTGTTATTAAGGTAAGGAACAGGTGTAACCATGTATCAGGAAAGCTTACAGAAGCTCTGATGAGCTTTATAGAAAACGTTACAGAAGTCAATTCCACCATACACCTCTCACCGTCTCTCTTGATCATGAAAACACTGCCATTAATTTGACAACAATTTAATTGGATGGTCATATTGGACAAAACTCACTGCAATATGTTTGAGTCCAGTGGGCTTAACAGTGATCTACAGAGATAATGTGTAATTGCTGGTCATTTAACATTGCTTAATTTAACCAAATGACCTCTTGGAAAAAGAGCTGTCTTTCCTTTTGAGTGGTTTCCTCAATAACTGAAAAAAAGGTTAATTAACCCGAGTTGAACAGAGCCTTTACAACTGGCAGTGATAATGGCCTGACATTGCCTTGATAATGGCCAACAGTACCTTCAGATCTTCCCAGAAGGCGAGCCAGAAGGTGCACAGGGTTCATTCCAACAAGGTGCCCTGGCATTGTTATTAAGTATTCATACAGTGTTATTCCTGCTGCCTGAGGGGCTGTGTGTGTCCATGACGCACTGCTTATATCATTGGAAAACAGCTGTCAATAAAAACCAAAAAAAAGCTGTAAATTAAAAAAATAGCTGCCAATAAAAATTGCTACCACTGGAAAAAAAAAAAAAAAAAAGCTGCCAATACAAACTGCTGACACAGCAAAATTGCCACCAAAACTCACTAATTCTCTTGCTACAGCTAAAAAATTTCTGCTGCCAATCAAAAAATTGCCACCACCAAAACTATTCAATTTAACCACTTGAACACAAACAATTCAAACACTCTCAAAACACTAAAACAATTTTGTTGCCACTAGAAAATGTTGTTGTTCTTCTTGTGGTTGTTCCCGTTAGGGGTCGCCACAGACGATCATTGGTCGCGTATTTGATTTGGCACAGTTTTTACGTCGGATGCCCCTCCTGGAGCAACCGTCCCCAGTTTTATCCAGGCTTGGGACCTGCACTGGGAGTGCACTGTCATGCACAACTCCAGTGGCTGGGGTTGGTTCCCTGGCCGGCAATTGAACCCGGGCCGTGGCGGTGAGAGCACCGAGGCCTAACCACTAGTCCTCCAGGGACTGCTGCCACTAGAAAATGTTTTGACAAAAAAAAATTGCTGCTACAGAAAAGCGTTTGCCCTATCGTCCAAAGATCGCAAGTTTGAATCCTGCTGATTTCACAGCCATCAAAGGCCAGGAGTCGAAGGATAGCACGTTTCTCTGAGTGTGTTATGCCGCCCCGTGGATGCGTGTGATAGCCTCACGCTCCCAGATCAGCAGCTGTCCTATGATAGGGGAGACCTGGTGAGTAGGAACCGACCAAGACTAAATTAGGTAGCAAATCTAGGGGGTAGAAATGCTGCCACTCAAAAGCATTGGCATCAAAAAACTGCTGTCACTAATCAAATTGCTGCCTCATAAATCATTCCTGCCACTAAAAAAAAACGCTGTCACAAAAATTAGTGCCACTAAAAACAATTGCCGCCATGCAAAAAAGAATTACTGCTACTAGAAAAATTGTTGTCCCTCAAATAATTTCCAACACTAAAAAATGTCAGTAAAAAATGGCTGCCACTAACATGCTTAGTGTTAGTGGCACTACATAAGTTGCCATTTGATCTCCAGATCAGCTCGGATATTTCTCACCCAGTCCAAGATAATGTCAAATCCACCATTAGGCCTAATATTCAGCAGTCCAACAGGCAAGATGGTCCCATCAGAACTAAAACGTGAGACGCTCTGGTCTGGATCAGCATTCCCAAGAGGTCTTTGTGATCCCGTCCATGCTTTGACATTTACAGCACAATGGACGTCTGTGAGCTGTGCAGCAGAGGCGGTGACGTTCGTTAAACGTTCCCTTCTCACGCCTTTTTACGAGCCGCTCGAGGCCCTTCAGAAATTTCCTCTATTAAACGTTTTATGATATCTGTCGAACATGGCAGGACAACACTGCGCCTGAGGAAGACGAAAAGGAGACAAAGAACAAAGAGGCGTAGAAATTATTTTGACCAGAAACCAAAAAAAAATAAATTCACTGAATAATGAAGATACTAAAAAATGAAACCTAGCAACGATTAGCTTTAATGTATGATTAGCAGCACTAGCGTTCCTATCAACATCACCAAAGCCCAACACAGACTGGAGAACGGAGCTCGCAAACCTCAGAGGTTTAGAAAGGTTACGCTCAGTTGTGAAGCACTTAAAATTTATGGCATGGAGGGTATGAGGGATTTGGGAGTTTGGCAGCCATTTTTTTTCCATCAAGCTGGTAAAACGCATCGTTCCACAAATCGGCGTCTGGACTCTCGGCTCGGCTCGATGCGACTCTCTGTGCTAAATGAAAAGCTTTTTATTCCCTCTTCTGCAGTCTCCAGCTTTCCTCCTGTCATTAGGTGCGGCTCGAAGCACGGTGTGTTGTGGAGACGGCGAATGTTTTTAGCAGCTCCTTATGAAATAGTGCGAGGGCGCCAGGACGGGCCGCGAATCGCCGTCCAAAATGAAAATTAAACTAGACAAAGGCATCAAAGGAGAATTCACAAAAATGCTGGATTTGGTAAGACAAATCACGCCGAGTGGCCTTTCTGCTCTAGAGAGAGAGACAGAGAGCGAGAGAGACAGAGATAGATTGCAACAGTGTAATCCCTGGAAATTTGTTTGCTAAGCTAGCTATCACAAAACAATTGTGAACAAACGATGGTTGCTATGGTAACGGTATATTTTCACAGGTTTGGATTCTGTTAGATAAATCATTGAGAATCCGACAACACAAGCCTCAGACTCACGTCCTGAAATCCCACTCGTCTTCCCTTCTGGCCTGCTAGCTCGCTAATATACTGTGAATTCTCCTTTGACGCCTTTTTCTAGTTTAATTTTTATTTTGGACGGCAGTATACTGTAGTTAGTGTGAGTGATATTAGGTAATTACGCACGTCGTAATGAGAAAAGGCGTGATCTTGAGTTTCCGTTTCACGTTGACCTCAGAGTGGGAATTTGAATAAAACTGAAATACATAAACAAGCACAAGTTGGAACAACAAGCCATGGAAGTGGCTCCTAATTAGCATATTCATGCATATTCATAGACCCTGGCATTTTTAATGAGGTAAAAGATGGTGTCCATTGTTTTGTGATTTTTTTTTTGTTCATTAAACGACAGAAAAGGGCAGCCGCTCCTTTAAAAGAGAGCACAGCTCAGCCCAGCTGCACAGGACGTGTACGTGTGTGTGTGTGTGTGCGTCTGTGTGTGTGTGTGTGCGTGTGTATTTTGTAGGAGGGAGAGCGTCGCTGCTCAGGAACGGCACAGAAAATGTGTTTATGGTTCACGTTGCCAAGATTCTGTCAGAAGATGAAGTAGGACTCCACTGTGTACAGTGTAAAACACACACACACATATACAGAGTGCACACACACACACACAGCACCAACAGACTGTAGCCCCTTCCTGTTGAACTATACTATAGTATTACATTACACCCTCACACACCCACACACACACACACACACACACACACACTTTATAGCCACACTATATTAAGGACACTATTAACTGAACAGCTCTATTACATACAACACAGATACGCACTTAATATGCCGACTTAATAGTGTGCTTAATATAGTGAACAACCACACACACACACGCACACACACACGCACGCACACACGCACGCACACAATTACAGTGGGTCTGCCAAAATGGTCTTACAGCTTCCTTTAAACATTCATGGCTGTGAAAGAGAACTTTTAATAAGGCAATAACACACACACACATACAAATAGCACTTTTCAGTCAGTATTAAGTCAGTATTAAGTACATACATAGATAAACAATTTAAATATGAACCTCACTGACCTCTCTTTTCTGTCTCTTGATGTTAATTCACACATACACACACACACACACACACACACACAGCTTGTCTTGTTACAAAGAAACCGCAACGTGTCATCGCGTCTGTCTTGAAGATGTCGGTAAAGTTACAGCTTTATTTTTGACTGCTACAAAGCACTGAAACTGGAGACTCCTTCCATAGATTAACATCACACAAAATTTCAACGATTACACACATTCACGTTCATGTCACGGCAGAAATGATAACGTACTAGAACGAGTGCATTAACATAAACCTGTGATTTGCAGCCGCACTACTTTCAGACCTGCTGTTATAGAAAATGAATCAACACCTTCTGACCAATCAGGATCCAGAATTCAACTAAATAGCTACCTAGCTGAGTACTTAGCTACTATATATCTATATTAAAAAAATATGTTGATGGGTGAAATGAAGAGGATGGGAATGAAACAGGGAGAGAGTGAGCAAGCAAGAGAGAGAAAGAGAGAGAGAGAGAGAGAGAGAGAGAGAGAGGGATGTGACTAATGGAGGGATGTGAAACGAAAACAGGAAATAATCGCTGACAGGGATGAGGTTTTGCCTTGTTCCAAGTGTGTGTGTGTTCTGTGTGCCTCTGCCAAAAAGCTATGATGAGGAAGTGAGCTACATAACAGTACTGTGTGTGTGTGTGTGTGTGTGTGTGTGTGTGTGTGTGTGTGTGTGTGTGTGTGAGACCACAGAAACATGGTGTGAAAGATCTCCCAGAGGGCAACACACTGCACACATATTTCAACACTATAAGCAACTGCTAAAAATCCTCCACCACCCACCCACCCACAAACACACCCACAAACACACACACACCCACAAACACACACACACCCACAAACACACACACACACACCACTGTAGCCACATACAGCTACCCTGGCAGCTAGAAGTTCATCTGCTAAATACAGCGATGTTATGGGGCAATTCAAGCTTTTTTAAACATAACATCCTGGGGTTCGAGATCCCATCTGTGTCCTTCCGTCAGTGCCGAAGAATCCGGAAGTATCCACTTAGCACAAGCTCGCTAATCGCCATCTTTGAGAAACATTCATTTAAGTTTTTACACTTTAAAAAGTTACCATATTCACCAGCGATTTTAAACATAATAACAAGAATTAATTGTGGCTGTGGCCATGTGGGAGAATTCATTAGTATGGGAAAATTTCCCGTTATTCCGACTTCACTCGTTGCCTTTTTGTTTACTAGAGAAAAATGGCAGTCTTTAATCTAACATTAGCTAGCATTAGCATATATCTGTGTTGTGCAACACAGATTAAGAAGATGTGTGCAACATCTTCTTCATCTAATAGGCCAGAAAAGGTGAAGTGTATCATTTATTGTAAGATAAAATATTAACAAAAATGCCTAATTAAAGCGGTTAGCAAAACGTCGTGCCTGCGATAATGCGACTCCAACACAGTGTATAGCACATAAAACACACAACTTATCTTAGTCTCTAATCCAAAAAAAAAAAAACGGAATGGGAATTGGCAACAGGCAAGGAAAAAAAATTCCTCTGTTTGTGTTGAGAGCATTTATTAGCTACTATGAATATAGCCTGTATTTTAATTATTCGGACATATAATCATGTCTATATCAGCTAAAATCCAATTAAAAGATTTAAATTTGTATAACCCTGTGTGAAAACAAGTTGCAATAAATGGGTCACTTTCCAACGCTTGCAGTTTCTTACTATCAGGCATCGTTAGCGTTCTCATTAGCAACACAAATACATCAGCAGCTTGACTTCCCTCTACATGCTCCTAAAAATGAACACTCTCCGTGATTGAGTCTGAAGTTTTAACTGTCGAAATTTATCAGGTGAAGTTGAAAAAAAGTATGGTTTTCTATAAGTTAGCTTTGTTTGCAGGTAAACATTTACAGCTACCTGGCTAGGTACCCTTGTGCAGGTGATCTACTTAAACTAATAATACGATTTCAGTTCGTTTGCTTAGGAAAACATCCATTTATTTTCTTTTTAATTCTTTGTGCGTATGTGCGTGCATATGCATGTGAGCTTTTTATGAGGCCTGCTTTCATGCTAGCAAAAGATAAGAACATAGCCTAGTATCCATTCAGCTATCACATGAAAAGAGTTGCAGTACCAAGGCCAAGCATGGTGTGTGTGTGTGTGTGTGTGTGTGTGTCCTTGTTCACTGTTGAAACTTGGTTACATCAGTAAGGTAGCTAAATGCACACAGATAAATAATGCAAGCAATTGCGTGCAAGTGTGTGTGAACAAGAGAACAAATATGCTTTGAGTGTTTCAATAACAGAACTGGTCTTTTCACAAATGTCAGCCATGTGACCTATCATGCCACATCGTGAAACGCGACCAGCCCAATGCTAACTCCACTCTTTCCCGTAACTTGTTGTCTCTCGTTTCCCAACATCACAACCGTTTGCGCCATGCCTGGGCCCCCATGTGACCCCTGACCCCACTTCCTGTCTTGTGGAGGAGCTTGTTTCCCGTTTGTAGCACTAGGCCTGCTCAGGTCTGGTGCGCTCTCTCTCTCTTTCTCTGTCACGTGCTCCCTTCCTTTATCATTGTAGAAGACTTCTCTCAACACATTGCAGCACAAACAGGAGCTTTAAGCAGCCAGCTTTCCTTATTCTCTCTCCTAAAGCCAACCTAAGAGCTGGGGTATTATTTTAAGGCGAGACCTTACAGGTAAAAATGATGATTTTTGGACAAATTACATCTATAACATGTCTACTCTCAACTGAAACTCTACTGTCCACTCATGAAGACCACATTATCTGAAACTTCAAAACAACATTAAAGTAGGATTCAAGCCCCGCCCACTTCACAATCACGTTCTCTCTCGTATACATTATACATATATATACACAACATATATATATATATATATATATACACATATATATATATATATATATATATATAAATATATGAAAAGACAAGTTATGTGTCATTAGGATACACATGTCAATTTCCTTTGAGTGGAAACACATGAAATCACCTCATATTTTAAAAAATACTTTTCCTTAAAATCTACGCTTTTTTCTATATTCAGAACCAAAAATCTCAGTTCTAGTTAGATGAATTTTACACATGTATTCTCATCCAAAACTAGTAGCTTATTACAGAGGAATTTCCCAAAATGTTGATAATTGCTGAATTTGCGATAGGTTGTATACTGAAAAATGGCCCCAAAAAAAAAAAGAGAAAAATTATGACAGTGCTTGTTTTCTTGACCTAAACAAACTGTTCTGTTAAACTCTCACTCTGAAAAGTGTGTTCAAATGACCATTTGAATTCTAACAACATCCAACAAAGACTAGATTTTTTTTTGGATTTATGTATGCACATTTAATTAGATGAAGCTTTATTTGCATAAATAAATGCGTATTTTAAGAAAAAGTTACAATACCTAAAATTTGTAAGAATATCAGAATATCAGCAACTGGCGAAGATCAATTGTGATAACTTATTTTTGAAAAACTGCCCTCTTCAACTGTAATGTCTTGCCTTAAAGAAGAACCACAACTACCTCATATGGGAACCAGATTCTGGTTCCTCAGAAAGTAAGATGAATACCACACCCTTGTGCATGTTTGTGGTGGTCACCAATGAACTAGAGGTTTCTGCATTTTGCAAAGAAAATTGTGAGGAGGACTACATCAAGTGGTGGAGTGAATCTTGGAGGAGATGTATTAGGGAGGCATATATAAGCCAAGGAACCACACATGGCCTTGAGATGCAAGACAGCCTACTACGTGTATACACCCAAAGGTTGTGCGACTGACTGTAAGAAGTCAGCTCACCAGAACTATAATGCTAGTCCAGCTTTTACATACTTGCACATCATACTCCACCCTCTGGTTCCCAGAGGAACAAGCAGGGAGTCCTGAAAAGCTGCCAAGTCATGATTCCTGAGCCAAGGACCAAGACCAGGACAATGAGGGTTAAGGCGTGGGGGCATGAGCCAGAGAGCCCCTGTGGAAACAAAAGCATAAAATCCGAAACTCCAGAGCTGAGGGAGGGGTGTAGGGAACCTCACTGTGGCCAAGAACTATTAATATTCCTTGACAAGAGCATCAAGATGTGGAACAGATCACACGCTGCGCACCGGGTGCGGGGTAGTTTTTCCTGCGATTTCTCATTACGTGACGGATTTATGCACAAACTTTCTTTAAGGAATAAGACTTGACACTGTTTGGCGGAGATGCGCGGAGATGTGATTCGTTGAATTTATTTGGCTTTTGGAAGGCATGGTGAAACAGATCAAACTGAGCAGGGAGACCAAAGCTGTCAACAAGCCTAACTGAAAAGCTGATCTCATTAGGCAAGTTGGACAGTTCTCTGCATGATATGTCCTGCATGAGCGTCCTCTGGCTGGACACACACCATGCAAGGTTCTCAATGGGATGCCAAGACAGCAGAGAAGGTTCTGACCAGATTTACCTCAACAATTCATGACAGTTGGTGTGCTGATCTCACTGGGCTCTAAAGCAAAGGGAGGAAGTATAAATAAATGTGCATGTGCACACACCCGGACATCGCCTCCCATTCCACAGGCCATTATATCTGAAGTTATATTTCTGCACCACCTGAGCAGCAAAGCTACGTCCTTTTGGCTTTGGCCTCCACTTTCAGTTTCCCAGAGGAATTTGTAGGGGTCCTGGAAAGCTTCCGTGTCACACTGAGTCTGGAGCCGAGAATCAAGACCAGGACAATGGGAATGGAGTTCCAGGGACGTGAGCTTGGAGACCCCCTGTGGAAACAAAACTATAAACTCTGAAACTCCAGAGCCAAGGGAGGGTCAGACAGAGCCTTGCTGCATGCAGAAACAATTAATATTCCTTGACAAGAGTGGCGTAATACAGATCACAGCTGCATGGGGACAGTATTTGTCTGACTCAAGCTCGAGGGAAAAGAGCCCTGATACTGTAAATCACTGTTCCATTCAGTGGTAAACCACAGAGTCAGCTCAGGTTTCAGAGTTATTCATTGAGATCACACTACAAAGCTGTAAACAAACAATCTCATTTGGGAAGTTGGACATTCTGTTTCCAAGTTTGCTCAACCGCGACCTTGGCCTAAGCTGCCATAACACTTTTTATCACTATGTGTATCCTAAACCGTAGGTCAGTATTAAAATAAAAAAACTGAAACATTATGGACACAACAGTATGGATAACTTTTTTCCTCAATGTTTTCATGATTTACATGATTTATTTCTCTTTGGAACTTCAGACTCTGTGATTCTCACAAATCATACTTGATCATCAGAAAGACAGAAGAGGGTGCTTTTATTTTGGTTACTGTGTAGTTGGTCCAGGAGGCAGGTTTTTGTGTGGTGGGGACACAATTTCTTCTCAGATAGGGTCCACATCAACTCACAGTGCACAGAGAGTTGCACAGTGAAGACATAATCTGGGCCTGAGATGGTTCATGCAACACACACACACACACAAATGCCAGTGTCTATTAGTCATAAATTAAACACTGGAATTTATAAGCCATTTGGTGTTCATGGTGCCCCGAACCAAAGGCCAAGTTCTCAAAAGCCAAACCTCACAATGAGCAAGCGAGAGCATATTCTTATGCTAATCCCAGTAATTGTTCAGGTTCTTCTTCCCTGAGCTGGTAGGAGATGATTTAGGGTGACAGTGTTGCTTTAAGAGCTGCCTGTAGGGGGTGGAGGGGGATGTCGTAGATCACTGCTCTCATTAATCAATTAACACGACCCCCTTCCAGCCACCTGTCTAACAGCATCGCTTAGCACAACATTCCAAAGCTTGACGATGAATCTAGATAATGCCAGGGCATTAATCGTCCTTGCAAGCATACCCTCTTTTCTTTTCTTAGCAGAAAATATAAAATGCAGAAAAGATGAAAAGTAGTAACGTTTCCAGTTGAAAATTTATGTTGTTGAAAAATAATTAACCTATCCTTTTACAAAAGATGGAAATAAATGTCTTATTGGGCAATGCTAGCCAAAAACAACATTGGGGGGAAAACCCCCTAAGATTAGGAATGCACCAAAAGTGAATTCAATGCCAAAAAATAACTTACAACAAAATTTTTTTTTTCCCTCTTTGTCACAAGAGTAGCAAAGTCTCACATGTTACAACTCATTTCAGCTGTAAGAATTAGAAGTAGTGGTTAATTTAAGCTGTTATGCACGGCTCATTTCTGTCGCCTTCAGATAGTACCAGTGACTCGTTCTGTGTTGCCAGATTGAGCAAGATTCCCTGCAGTCAGGCTGTTTTCAACGAACTTGACATGACAAACATTTCCGTTGGGCTTATAAATATAATTTTTCAGTTCCAGGGGTCGATTTAAACTGCAATTTTGGGGCTGGAAACAAAATATAAAGTTACTCTAAACTAGCTTGATTTTTACATTGCATTCCCTGCACTATTTGCACAACACGTTTGTATCATTTTTGTGTACATCACATATTCTGCCACTATCTGATCCATTTTATGGATAGTGGTTAAAGAAGCAAATTCCATATTCACATATTATTTATTTTATTATCTTTGTTTGTCAGTTAAATTTCTGTCAAAAGCCAAATACATTTTTTATTCAGTGGTACTAAAAAAAGTAAACTGATAAAGCATAAAAATGCAGCTTTTCAGTTTTCTGAATTTTAGTGTCAGCCAAGAATCGTTCATGTTGGATCATTGTTATTTATTATCCCACACTTTTTAGCTATAGAAATGCTGACCATGATGGAAAGAACAGTGCTGGTGCCCAGACAGAGAGAGAGAGAGAGAAACAGACAGATGAGGTTCACGCCTCAGCATGATGTTGGCTAAGCATCAGGCAGTGAGCTCGAGAAACCTCTGATGAGCTGACAATGCTGACATTGAAGGAATCCTCAAGGAATCCTATAGCAGATCACATCTGGAGTGAGAAAAACAGAGACTCGAGCAAGGAGAAAAAAGTCTCTTTAATATTTCATGATTTGATGTGTTCAGGGGTGAAAAGAATATGAGTCTCAAATCTGACTCTGGCCAGATCAAATGTCCAGAAATGGTTAAACAAGTGGCTGTGAGCGATGTCAAGATATTTTTATGTGAATTACCCTCCTGACGAGACCCTCACAGCCAGACAGTCTCTTTTCAACAACCCCCCATTCTCTCTGAATAATAGTGCACTCTCCAGAAAAACCACACTTCAGCCTTTGTGTAATTCAAAACCATTCTTTGAAATTGGCTGAAACGGGGTGCGATCCTCAAACACCCAGTGAGCAGACATGGAGACAGCAGATTTTTAATAAGGAAAGGCTCCAGGCTTCAAGACTTTAGGCTTTAGGCTTCAAGTCCCAGGGAATGGTCACTGGGTCTGAAAGAGAGATCCAAGTTTACAGTGCAGGAAGTTTAGGATAACTTAAGGGAGTGACGTATACTGCAGCTGTTGAGGAGCTGCAGTCTCATTTCCACCTGCAAGACGACTCGCCAAGAGGCCACGGTGCCCTCAATACTGTGGTCTTTACTTTCAAAACTGACTACACAACAAACAGCTGCAAACTCCGGATTCCCGCTTGCTGCCACAGCTGCGAATATGTTGCAATGCAACGCAACCTTTTGCAATTTCAGAAGCCTTATTTTAGGGATCATTAGAGTTTCTCCAATTACACAAAAGAGCTTAAGAGGTCTTGAGAACAACAGCTTTGGCAATCAGTGAACAACTCCCATTTCTTCAACAAGTAACCTCCTCCCAAACAGAGTTTTCTACAATTGAAAGAAAACTCCACCGCTGTATCAGAAAACCCTTGGAGAATTCTTGCCCATACATACAACATTCCCAGCAATGGATTGTGTAAACTTCCGTCAAGAATAGAGGCCACGCTTCTGTGCGCTACAAGTATTTTTCTTTACGAGAGAGAACTTGCAATCGTTGTGAAATGCCTTAAGATGTCAGCAGGGAGGAAAGAAATGGAAAAGAAAAAGCAGTTCTGATGATGGCATTCTTGCTGTCCTCTGCTGTTTCTCGTCCAGCTAAAGTTATCTCTCCTGTGAGAAACTTAAACTATGCAGCACTCATGGGTCATGGGTCAAAACAAACAAAGCAATGCAAACCCAGCAGAGACATTTAATTTAAAAAGAACTTGTCTTGTGAGTATGAAACCCATAACGTGGAGTCGAGAGAGCCAAACACGGATCCAAGCCAAACGCAAAAAACAAGTACATTTGCATAACTCTTTGTTACTACAGGAAGTGAAGATATGAGGCATCTGGGGCCAAAAGCAAACAAAAAGTGCTTTCTTATTTCTGCAAGCCTACACCATGATACCATCAGGAATTTGAATATCTTACACTGTTGTGTCATGCTGACTAATCTAAGATCGAATTCTCGACTGAATTTTGCTTGGTGAGGAAACAGATCTAACATGTACCTGTTAACGACAACCTGAAATCAAAACTGTCCTAGCTTGATTAAGCATGATTCATTTGTACTAATGATGTAAGAATGGCACCGAGATGATACCCAGTATCTTTAACATATCGGATATCGGATCCCGTAACAAATACAGGCAAAGAATAGCAATGGATTCGGAAAAGAAATTTATTTTTGGAACTGGAAATATCCCAGAGACTGGGCTGTTTTTTTGTGTTAGGATTGATTTTACTACGTCTATATTTTATTATATTTAAAAAGTGATTTTTGTGTGAAAGACTCTGAAGTGCTTCAGTAAAAAAAGCATCTTATAGCTTAGTACAGTAGATATCTGTATAGGCTGGTACTCAAGGTTTCTCTACTTCTAATGACAACATTCTTCTGCTGTTGCAGAAAAACATGTAATATGATGTAATATAACCTCCTCCTCCTCCTCCCCCAGTCACGGTTCACCTCCCCCTCGCCCACATCCAGTCACGTTTCACCTCCCCCTCCCCCAGTCACGTTTCACCTCCCCCACACCCAGTCACGTTTCACCTCCCCCTCCCCCAGTCATGTTTCACCTCCCTCACATCCAGTCACGTTTCACCTCCCCCTCCCCCAGTCACGTTTCACCTCCCCCACACCCAGTCACGTTTCACCTCCCCCTCCCCCAGTCATGTTTCACCTCCCTCACATCCAGTCACGTTTCACCTCCCCCTCCCCCAGTCACGTTTCACCTCCCCCACACCCAGTCACGTTTCACCTCCC
>CM075014.1:1734758-1764550 GCA_037576675.1 Pangasius sanitwongsei | reverse complement strand
CACCTCCCCCACACCCAGTCACATTTCACCTCCCCCACACCCAGTCACGTTTCACCTCCCCCTCCCCCAGTCACGTTTCACCTCCCCTTCACCCACACCCAGTCACGTTTCACCTCCCCCTCCCTCAGTCACGTTTCACCTACCCCTCCCCCACACCCAGTCACGTTTCACCTCCACCTCCCCCACACCCAGTCATGTTTCACCTACCCCTCCCCCAAACTCAGTCACGTTTTATCTTCCCCTCCCCCACACCCAGTCATGCTTCACCTCCCCATCCCCCACACCCAGTCACGTATCACCTCATGAACACCCAGTCATGTTTCATCTCCCCTACATCCAGTCATGTCACGTTTCGCCTCCCCCATTTTTTTTTTTTTTTTTTTTTTTTTAAATTTTCCCATTATTTTCTACCTAATTTACCCATCAGGCACCTCTCTCCTATAACACAACTGCTACCAACCAGGGACGGCGAGGGCGATGGGTGAGGCTCATGAAGCCAGCCAACCACATCTTTTCAAACTGCTGCTCATGCAACGGCAGGGGCCGGCATAACACACTGAGGAAAGCGCTATCTGCCCACTTCTGCATGCATGAGCTCACAGATGCTCCCACGATTGGCTAGTGTCACTGTGATTGATAAGGGAGAGTGAGTATGCCACCCCTCTCTCCCCTGAGAGCACATCCAATTTTGCTCTCTTGGGCTCCTGGCCACAGATGGCTGTGGCATCATCGGGATTTGAACTCACAGTCTCCCGATGACAGTGTGAATGCTTTTCTGGAGCCTGACACACCATTCTAACAAGTTCGTTTGTTTGGAAAACGGCCACTTTTGCAACAGCAATCAAATCCCTGCCCATCTGAACAGTCCATTTCACTGAGAAATATGTACCAGAATAAAAACATTCAAATTTATGTTTCATGTTGTCTTTTAAACAGCCAGCTGCTGGTGAAGAAACACTGTAATCAATCGCACAGTGACAAATTGAAGTGGCCTTTAAGAAGGCTTCACCGAACCCCCCATCCCATCCCTACAGGTTTTACAGCTGTGTGGCAAGACTGGGATCAAAGGTCAAACCCAGTGACATTTTCAGGGCCAAAGGGTGATGAGCAACATTTATCACAACTAAGGCATTCTCTGCAAATAAATTGCCCTGGCAACCAGCTGAAAGACCTTCAGCACTGCTATCTTGTCAACCTTGGATACTAATGAAGACCTACTATTGGTGGTGCTTTATATAGTGTGTGTGTGTGTGTGTGTGTGTGTGTGTGTGTGTAGCATTGAGAAGCCAACAAGCCAAGCTGGCACCATCCACTTTAGCGCTTGCTGAAGAGTTACGTCAGGGTGGGAGGATTTTCTTTTTCTCTTTCTCTCTCTTTTTTTATTTTTAACGATCACAGGCTGGACTGAATCAGCTCCAGATGCTGGCGCACAATCAGACTACTGGCACGTCACGGATCTTTAAAAGCTGTTAAAATTACATTAAGCACACAATAGAATGGGCCAAAATAAAGAGGGGAGGAAAAAGAGCTGGAAGCCATATACCCTGTATGAGGTATGTTTACCGCAAATCCAAATCGACTGATTCCAAAATTCTGGCCACTGGGCAGTGACGGCTCACAGAACAAAGGTCGTTTGTGCACAAGTTACAGAAGAGGCGAGTTACAACACAAGTCTTCAGTGATGGCTGAAGGACATGTTCTGGGCACGTATGCACCGTTCCCCACCCACCCGATACCAGCTGTTTATAGTACAGTGGAGATGAATCTTGATGGAATTAAGTACATTTTACTTGTGCTCTACAGTGCTCTTGAATCCTGACCGGTCAGAAAGTGTTGATTAATTTGCTATAACAGCAGCTCTGGCAATAGTGCATTTTTTTTTCTTACTAACTTCAAGAGAGAGAAAAAAAATAGGGTGGTGTGATGTTGTGAAGTGGCTGACTCAATTAAGAAACGCGTTCATTGATAAGCTGAAGACTGTGCAAGTTTGCCAGACATTGTCATTCGGGGAGAATTGCGACAGAGGGGACGACTTTCAGGGAAGGTGAGAGGAAAGAGCATGGTGTAGGTTTTGTCAATTTTTTGGGTGCAGAGGTACAAGAAATGGTGGGCATGCAAAACAGAAGAATCTGAGAACAAAACAAATGCAGTGCACAATGGGCCTTTTTCACTTTGCTTTCGTAACTCTCCCACTTTCAACCAGCCACAAATGTTCTGTCAGAGGAAGCCATAAACCAAAACCGACGCAGCTCTGACAACATGCGATGAAGCACTGTGTTTGTGAAAATACATTTCACAAAAAAAGGTTTCAGTGTTTTCCCCAATGGATTCTTCCACATGATGGATTCAAGCATTGTGAAAGACTCGTTAATGGGTGATTTGTTAACACTGATCTCTGAGTCCTTGCACTAGTTGCCATGGGTTTGCCATTTGGATGTGCAACTCCTTCCATTGGGATGTCAAGTTAATGGGATTTTAAAAATGAAATATACAGGAGGCTTTGAAGAATACATTTTTGAAGGGGGTCCACACAAGGAATGCAACAGACAGGCCTGCCTCGGGGATTCATTTTCACCAAGGAGAGCTCGACTCCTGGGAATACAGGATCTTGCTGATCTAATTGATCAGTGGTGTGTTAGGCCACCTATGGCAAGATGACACAATGTTCTCTGATACTCGAATGGAAATGTTGACTTTTATAACATTTATGAATTACACAATCCCTCAAGTTGCCAAAGCTCAACCTTTCACAAGTTTCCATCTTTTTGTGAATATTGTTCTTTTTTTTAAAAAAAAAAATATCCTGCCACTGACTAAAAAAACCTAGCTTTCAAGCTCAGACAAGTTGTGACCTTATTCACTTTATCCAAAGAAAATATTTCCCTTAATATACAGTAACACTGTATGGAGTAAAATACACGTGTCACCTAAGGTTAAAAATAAAGCATGAGCATCGGATCATACACAGCAAACAAAAACCCACAAAAGTGTTACCTCTGGGCCAGAGTCAGCATATTTAATGCACACGAGGGCCCAAACAACACACAAGGGACGTTCACTACACTCGGACCTGAGGAAAATGTGGCTCCTCAAGAGGAAAATGAGGCCATTTTTAACTCCCTAGCTCTTGGCTATAATGGCTGTGGTCAATGGAGTGTGTGGGGCCACTGTTCGTGCACAGGCGATACGGAAGCGCGGGTTCATAAATTACAAAACATTGCGGGGACGAGGTCTAATCACCTCTGCGCTGTCACCTAGCAGAAGGGGGAGCTGGTTTAATTTACGCCGCCACATCCGTCACTGCTCAGACTAATTTCATTCACACCAGCTCTCAGTCTGTGGGAGAGCTTCAGTGCTACGTTTCTGTGGCTTACCGCTATTTAGGGTTTGGTTTTTTTGTTTCCCCTAAGGGCTGAGGTATCTCATTATTGGACTCTTTGGTACCTCCTACAGAGGGTCAGAGGGGAATGTACGAAACAGTTGCTGCAGCGTGCGTCCAACAAGGATACAAAGAGTGTTTTGGGATTGTGGGATGAACTAGCAATATGCAAAAGCAGTTAAACTATGTGGGCAATTACAGCCAAAGATGGAATCTCCAGACCGGTTGGTCCATAGCCAAACAGCCTTGTGCTGTGATTTTGCAGCCTTTAGGTGGAAACACTAAACAAAATTCTTCAAAAAATATCTTTAACCGGATCAGACTAACTGGCTCTTTGAGAAAGGACACAACAGAAAATCTTGGGAAATCTCTCAGCATTAAATATGTTCAGGGCACAACCCCCAGCCCCGGAGGTGCGAGAGATAACCACTAAGTCAACGATTACAATTTTTATAAATTAAAGAAGAATATGTCATACTTTTTATCTGTTTATAGTTACATTTAATTGTATGGAACATCTGCCAAACAAGTTCTTATCACTTATGTTATAGCAGCTATATATAAAGTCTCACAAACCTCTCTTTTCTTTTATTCACCGCTTGTCATGTTACAGAGAAACTCTTCTGTCCTGAAGATGTCAGAAAATTTAAAGTTGAAGCTTTAACCTCTGACTGTTACAAAGCGCTGACACTGGAGACTCCTTCCATAAATGTTAAATAAACATCTCCTCACAGAAAACACCGTATCAACGATCCATTTATGTGGCGCTACTGCCATATAAGTCCCTGTGAAGAGCAAGCAAGTTAATATAAACCTGTGATTTGCAGCTGCACTACTGTCAGAGCTGCCGTTATAGATAATTTATCAACACCTCCTGACCAATCCGAATCCATAATTCAACGGCGATGCTTATACCCAAATTCGATACCAAATTAACCCCACGTTGCCATGGAAACGGCAAATGCTATACACTCCTACACCAGCAATACTCATTTTCATACATGGAAAACACGTGTTCTTTGAATAGTTATGGGTTCCTAAAATGATTCTCTCTCTGAAAGGGAAACACTGTGTTGTAGGGTTCTGCACAGAACCTTTAATTGTTCTTTCTCCAGATGGACACGTGAAAACCTCTTAACCATATTATTCATGGCTGTTACATCTGTAATAATATCTGTAAGGAAATGTGGATGGTTTGAATAAGGCATCAGTAAACGTATGTTGCATGTTGTACTTTACTTTGAAAATGCTACAGTATCCTCGGCAGTGATATTGGACTTTAAATGTGGTGTTTGGAGTTTTGGTACTGAGCTTGTTTTTGGGGATACTCTTATTGGCCAGATCTGGCAACCCTTCCTGTAATTTCATGAGGCAGCAGTTTCAGGATCATACACTTGTCTCATGTGCCTCTGTATAAGTGATTTCATATGTGTCTCTTTACACTTAGTGTGTGCACTACTACATCAACAAGGCAGGAGGTTACAGTAAAGTTGTGTAATGTGTGCAGTTTTGGAAGTGTATGCAAGTTGTGAAAGTTTAGTGAGGACATTTGGCCAAAGAACTGCACTTTGCAACAACGTAGCTTTCTATGGTAGCCTGCTGTTTTACTTATAGAGCCTCTCCACAGGACAGTACGGTACTGTATGGCTAATAATCCAAATCCAGAACTATCTGTATCCTAATCTAGTCCCTGTGTCTGTTTCCCATCACAAGTAGAGAGGAGTTTCTCTGGAGGTGGAGACGTTTGTTCTGAATGAAGTCAAGGGTGGCAATAATTTTATCTAAAAAAAAAAAGGGGGGGGTGCCTCTTGGTACATTTTGTAACGTTCTGTAGATGTCTATAGAAATACACCCCAGTAATCCTTTACTATTCTTAACTCCTCTATCCATATAAAACATCTCCACACACTCACTGTGAGAGCAAACTCATCTGATGTTCTGACTCCACACACTGCACACACACAAAGACAAAATGAAGATAAAACACAATGGAACTCAAGCAGCCCTCGAGGCGAGGTGCACTTCCAGCAAATTAGCGACAAATTGAGAGGGAGAAAAGGAGGAGAAAGAGAATCCTGGCTGAAGTGGAGGGAGAGGATAATAAGATAGAGAATGGTGTTGGGAAGGGGGGGGGTTGTTGTGAATCAGATTTTCTATGCCAATGTGCTTAAGATCGCCCTTTCAAAGGAACAGATCATCAGTCAAAACTAATGGTGCTGTCCTGCAGGGGAAAGCAACAGCCCAATGGAGGCCATTTATTAAAGGGGAGGGGGCTTGGATGAGATAGGTACTGTACTTACAGGTCCAAACCTCTACCCAAGCCTCTAATCCTTCCAATCTGTATATACACACTCCAATCCCAGTCCTAGATAACACCAGCACAGGGCCAAATAAATACATTTAGGTCTGATCGTTACTGGCGAATATAAACATAGTGCGGATTTCCGAGGTGGCCGAGCCTGTCTCAATTAATCTGCAGCTCAAACTCCCAGGCCTGAGCAGGACCAAGAGCAACAGAGAAAGAGAGAGAGACAGAGAGAGATAGGAAGAAATGCTGCTACACTGATACACAATAAAATAAAAGCCTCTTTCACTACAAAAGGTCACCAGGTTCAGTTACAGTCCAGTATGATTAACTCCAGGGTGGAAAACAGGCGCTTTTTATAGCCATGGACTCCTGATATGTGTAATGATACTGTAGTGTAACAGGGACGAATTACAAAACCACGTCAGCACTTTCACAACAAATAAAAGGCCGAACAGCTTGTTCCAGTTGGGATGCTGATAGCGGGCAAAGAACATGAAGCCAAGAGCTGCAATGCTCCATCATTATTATTATGATTATGGCCTATTTCTTCCCAACTACACATATGGGCTTTTCTTTTTCAATTTGACCAGCAATGTAGAAGCTTTACGGGTTATTTCCTGAATTCCTCTTACCAAAAAGAGGCCTGAACTAGTGGCATCTGTTTTCTGCAGAGGACTTATTTTCTCCCAGTTTCTCTTCAGTTAATGTTAACACAGCACCGGAAGAATTCCCACCAGCATGTCTTGCCCCCGTTTGGATTGTTGTCGAATCTGTGGCCGCTTCTTTCCCACAGATAAAGCCGAGTATCATGGTGTTGGACCGGGAAGTACCTGAAGAAGCCACTTGGCAGCTGGGACCTCTTTTACTGTAAGCGCCTGTGAGAGTACTTCGCCAAATGTGTTGCAGAAAACGGCGCGCCCCCTTTAAGAGGCTGAAACGAGGCAGCTGAGTTATCCTATCTCTCTGACCTAGTTGCTCTCGCTCCCTCTCATCTCTCCATTCTTCATCTCGCTGGGATCTGTGCTGTCTGACACGTGAAAACTTTAATACCATCAAAGACGCAAGGAGAAATAGCCGAAAAGACGGGTGGGTTGGGGGGATATAAAAAGAAAAGCCTTCATCCCTTGCGATAGAGTCAAGTCCTGGTGTGGACTCACTAATGGCAGAAGAGCATCAGCATTCACAGAGCTTCCGCACTTGTCTCTCAGCACATCATAGGGGTTTAACTTCCCAATCCTGCTTTTCATTCACAATCTCTCTGCACTTTTCAGGCCTTTCCCACACTCCCCCTCTCCCCCCAGAGACGCTTCAGGGTGAATCACATGTTCCTGCGGCTAAACCAAACTGCCGCAACCTCGCTGTCCTGTGACCGCTGCATTAGCCACAATGTTCACTCGGAGAAACCTTCTCAGCTGCTGTGCTTGTCTCAAGGAATACAAGATGGATTACACCGACTATAAGTATTGCTCGAAGCTGTCCACGGGCAACCCACTTATCAAGCATCTACTAATGGCTCATAGTTTCTGCGATAACCATCTCAGAAAACAAATTATGTTGTGCAAATTATGCAAAATAATGGCTTATGTATTTCCAGAATCTACTTCAACCTCCTCTGTGAAACTATTAGCAATGCAGCTGTAACTCTGCTAGATACTAAAAAGCGCCTCTGGCTCAGTGTTCTTGAAGTTTCGCGGTGTGCTTGTGATTATATGGTTTATGGTGTCTACATGTCTTTGTAAACGAGACAAAAAGATAAACACTGCTGATAAAGGCCTGTTGTATATATCCGCTCCTCAATATGTTTTATGTACATTGTAATGAATTTACAATGCATGCACAAGGTCTTTCAGCTAAAATATGGGATTATTAAGATGAAATGCTCATGAATATCTTGAAAGACTCCTATCAATGTCATTTAACCAGGAATCAAATATAATTCTCTACTTTTTTACAACCACACTGATTGTTGGGAATAACGACAACCCATTATGAAACAAAGACTATACTTTCTGATCACTTCTCCAAGTAGGACAACGGAAGCTCTTCTTGGCAAATGAGGTTTTACGCCTCTGCATGCCACGGCTCGATTCCTCAGCCCTAATTTGTCCATGTGGTTTGAGCTAATCTCTTCGCCTCGCTTGGTCTGACCACATCAACACAAGGCTTGAACAAGTGGGAGGCTCCTGGCAGCCGCGTACCAGTCCAATAGCATGGCACATGGCTGAGTTCTCTCCAAAAGCAGAGACTGCTTGCTTCCGAGCCAGACAGCCTCCAGAAACAGATTCCACAGTCTGATTCCAGATCTAATGCAATCTAAAAACAGTGTGTACTTCCAGAATCTGTTCCTGGAGCTAATATTTTGGAGAAACAATGCCTGATTTCTTCATTGCCAACATCTCAGCCTTCCAGAGATAATGTTCTCCTAAAACAGAACCTGTCTCCAGAGCTAATGGTCTCCAGAAACAGAACCTGTCTCCAGAGCTAATGGTCTCCAGAAACAGAACCTGTCTCCAGAGTTAACACTTTCCAGGAACAGAGCCTGCTTTAATTGGAGCCAAACAGATTCCAAAAAACAAGGTCTTTTTGCAGAGGTGAATATCCAGATAATGCTTAAAATTAACAACTTATATAAATGGAGCCTGTTCTCAAAGCTTAACAGCTTCTAGAAATAAAGCTATGACCCCCACAAACAGAGCCTGTTTCCATAAATAATGTCTTCCAGAAACAGACTCTGTTTCCTTCAATGCCAAAGACCCTTCAAAATCAAAGCCTGCTTGCTGAGCATGTTCTCCAGAGCCTGCTATCTTTAGAGCAGGTTTCCAAAATAACATCCTCTAGAAACAGAATGTACTTCCTTTAGAGATGAACAACGTCCAGATAAAGGACTAATGGTCTCTATGATCAAAGTCTGCTCTCAGAGTTAATCTCAAGAAACAAACCTGTTTCCAGAGCTAATTCTGTCCAGAGCCTGCTTTCCTCTGAAGTGAGTCTTCCTGAAACCTACTTCCAGAGTAAAAGTGGTTTAAGAAACAGCATCTAACTCTAGAGTTAACAATCTCCAAAAACAGAACCTGGATTCTTCAGAAATGCTTGTCTTCAAGCTTGCTCCAAATGAGCAAAAGGGCCTTGAGAAACAGCACCTGACTTAGACCCAAACAACCTGCAGATACAAACCCCGCTTCCAGAGCTGCCATTGTCCAGAACCAGGGCTGGCTTTCTTCAGTGGTATGTCCTTCAGAAAGAGAGCCTGTTTTCTTCAGAGACAAAAAAAGCTATGTCTGGTTCCTACAGAGCCTAAACAACTTCTGGGAACTGCTTCCAGAGACAACAGCCTCTGGAAACAGAGCCTTAATTACCTTGTTGATCTGAAGTATAGAATTTGCAGGAAGTCAAGAGAATAATCAGGATTTTCAACAACCATTTGAAGAGTCCAGTCATCTTTACTAATTGGAAATGACCATCACGCTGAGCTGTAACTAAGAGTGGAACTCTAACTCTATAGAGGATAGAGTGATCCTTTGAGACCCAGGATGTTGGTACATCAGTAAGTTTTGCTGCAAAAGATGTGTATAGGTTGCAAAAAAAAAAAGTATAAGACAAGGAACAATTCATGCACACAACCAATCCACAAATCCCTAACTGGTTTAACTTGTGCTTTAAATGTAGATCTGACAGTTTGACACCATCAGGACCCAGTACGGTGACACAGCACTATGCTAAGCCCTGCAACAATAGCACCATTGTCACAATCACAATCCACTGCATTGTAGGGTTTTTTTTGTACACTCCACATTGACACACTCCGGTCCTCTACAAAACACTCTGAAAACGTCCAGTCCTCCTGCCGTCCTCTCCCAAAAAACATTCTGTTCCAAGGACCATGTGGGGAAAAATAAGTTAAATAAACCATCAGAAAGTCAGCGGCTGAAAAAGAAATACATAATTTTTGCCAGGAGATGTTGAGTCACTATCACGTTTTTTTTTTTTTTTTTTTTTTTGCTTTTGCTTTTTCCATTCTGTGTTCTGGCGTTCATCTTATAAGGAAGTGGAGAGAGGGAAAAGTTTTTTTTTTTCTGGTGGAACTGGTGTGTCAGAAGAATTGATTGAGGTAGAACAGCATAACATGAAAACACTTGTCAGAGTAAACAGTGATTAAGCGTGCTGTAATTGCGTAAATTACTATTTATAATATCAGTGCTGGACTGTGATTGGTCAGAAGGTGTTGATTCATTTTCTATAACAGCAGCTCTGACAGTAGCGCACGTTTATATTAATGCGTGCGTTTAATATGTTATCGTTTCTGTAGTAACAGCTCATTCACAGTGACTTGTATGGCAGATGCTCCACATAAACAAATTTTTTAAACGTATGTAATCGTCGATATGGTGAAGACATCTATTTAAAATGTATGGAAGGAGTCTCCAGTGTTAACGCTTTGTATCAGTTAGCAGTAAAGCTGTACCTTTTCTGACATCTTCAGGACAGAAGAGTCTACGCTTTGCAGTTCCACCACACCACCCTGTCATTAGTTATTTTCCTGTACAAGCACACCATGGAGTATATATAACAACTCCATACTAACCCTTATTACGAGTTTAGTTAAAAAGTTAACTACGATGGCGTGATGGTACCTACGTTCCAAGAGCATAATGTTAGCATAGTGACAGCATACTCTGTTACTAAGCTGGTAGCTAAAATGTAATTTCCATGTTGAGCCATTACTGCCCTAAAGGCAGGTAATACTTACTCAGGTATCAGTATGTCATAGCTGTTACCAAAACGACACTGCAATTTGTTACCAAACTGACAGGTTCGTTCATTCTTTCATGCTAATGATGGTCTATTATCACTTTGGTTAACCGTTTACCCACAATGCTGTGCTGATAGTGGTGCAAATTAGTGAAATTAGCCCACCCTTCACTTCTAGCTAAAGAGAGCGATGCAGCAGCGCTTTAGTCCTTTAGTCCTCATTGAAACAGATCGCTCTGATACCTCCGTCAACGTCATTGCGCTGGTCATCTCGTAGCTCGCTAACTAGCCAAACCGCTTCATTGTCTCCGCTAAACGTACGCTGGATTTCTCATCAGCGTGATGCTGAACATCGCCGGAAAGTGGTGAGTGACAGAAGATGACGCTCTTGGGAGCTAACAGTGAAACCTTATGTTTGTTCATCATCGATGACATGATATCTTAACCATGCTCGCAATAACAATGTCCCCCTGTGACGTCAGAGCAACACACAATCCCTAACTTCTCACAGGAATAACAGGAAATGCATCAACATCCAGCACATCTGCAGCAGTCTCACGAAACGCATCGGAAAGATTGCAGTCTGAACGTGTTGAATGTGGTTCAGGGAGCAGTTTAACTTTAAAGAACATGTCAGGAGGAGAAGCGATGCTGAGCAGGATGACAGCTCCATCAGACACAAGCCGGAAGTTTCGAGAAGAAGAAGGAGGAGGAGGAGGAAAGAAAAACCTCATGAATACCTGTGAGCTGTAACCTGTTGGCTCCGCCCACCGGCGTCTCGCGACCGATCCAAGTTTCTCTCCGCGACTCGGTTCTGACGCGGTGCGCTGTGAGGATGTTACTCCACGGTGTCGTGCTGCCGTTTCTCGTGCTCTGTGGGTGTGTGTGTGTGTGTGTGTAAAACCCTCCCCGTGCACAAGTGACCTCCAAATGGGAAACCGGAAAGCGGGCTCAGAAACAGCGCGCGCGTCCGACCGACTCGGACGGGGAGACGGGAAGCGGGAACGGAGCTCCGCGCGAGCCAGAGGAGGCGACAGCAGCCATTTGGAGTCACGTGCCTGCGTGTGCAAGTGTGTGTATGTCTGTGTGTGTGTGTTTTGTGAAACCCGACGCGCGCGAATGACCCCGCCCCCCTCCGTTTCCTCTCGCGCAGCGCCGGTCCGTCTGGCGGGGGAGTGTCCCCGTTAACCCTTGTCTCAGTTTCTGAGGTTACATAATGACCTGATATCCAGCCCTGTTCCACTGGACTGCGGTTTTTGCCCACGCGCTCTCCCGGTTCTCCCGGATTTCTCCCGAGAATCCCAACATGCATCAAGTTCCACAACTGCAGCACCAGTGCAGCTGCTCCCAAGTGCCATCAGAATATCATCTGAAACTGCCTCATCTTTTATTTTGCCCCGAAAAGACGACACAGACGTAGGTCACGGCACCATGGGCTAGGGGCGTGGCTTATTTGATTGACAAGCTCTCATAACAAATCACCCTTCCCGAAAAAAAATCCTTGCAGAAAAATTTCATACTGTAGCTTACATGCTTTATTACATGTTAGTAATATGTGCTTATGAGAATGTGATCAATAATACCACAGGAAAGAAATTAATTACGTGTAAAAAAAAAAAACACACGAAACTAACTGCATCACGTGTAAAAAAAAAAAAAAAAAAAAAAAAAAAAAAAAAAAATCACAGGTGAAAAACAAATCTCGTAAAAATGAAAATAAATTCATCATGTGGAAAAATAAAATCACATGTAATAAATGAATCATGAAGAAAAATCACAAAAATAAAATATTTTAAAAATCGTATGAAAAAGGAATCACGTGTAAATCGCGTGAAACAAATCCTGCAAACAAATCCTGTTTTAAAAATCATACAATATCTGTGAAAAATATATAGAGCATAATGTCTAAAAACCAAGTGTGCAAGTTTCGTACGTGATTCGTGATGATTCCTGTGACTTTTCTGTATCAGACGCTTGGTAGTGAAGCAGCAGGAAAGATTAGCAGCGGAGGTTTTATCGGTTTAAATAAGAAATGCCTTCGCTACACAGCATCGGTAGGATAGACTCTGACGTCATGTGATCGTATAATCCTCATAAACCTCCAGGAGTCGTTATAAATCCTAAACGAGGCAGCATTATACTCTCTGACGTTTCGTTACATGATGCCGCGCCGAAGCCACAGAGGCTTTTAAGAACTGGAGAGAGACGTTTTGGCCTTAGCGTTAACATTAGCATTAAACCCACGTTGAGAAAAATTACTGAAATGATTTCTGGTTTCAGTGAGTTCATGGTTTTGTGGTCAGTGATTTGGTGCATTTTGTGCTTTTCCCTCATGGCTCCATCAGGTGACCTGTGACTGATTCTATGGCCCTTTAATGCTGTTTCTTACAGAGCCAGGAAACAGGAAGTCACTGTATAAACAGCATCTATGTTTTTTTCCCCCCTACATGATTCTTTTATTTTCACATTTCTTTTTCAACATTTATTTTTTTTTTTTTACATATGTACAATGTGTTACAGTGGGTTACAATGTGGTTCAGTGGGTTACTGTGTGGTTCAGTGGGTTACAATGTGTTACATTGTTTTACTGTGGGTTTATTGTGGGTTACAGAGTGTTATAGTGTGTTCCAGTGGGTTATAATGTGTTAGTGTTTCAGTGTGGTTCAGTGGGTTACAATGTGTCTCAGTGGGTTACTGTGTGTTACAGTGGGTTACGTTGTTTTACTGTGGGTTTATTGTGGGTTTCAGAGTGTTATAGTGTGTTCCAGTGGGTTATAATGTGTTAGTGTTTCAGTGTGGTTCAGTGGGTTACAATGTGTCACAGTGGGTTACTGTGTGTTTTAGAGTGTTACAGTGGGTTACAATGTGTTACAGTGGGTTACGTTGTTTTACTGTGGGTTTATTGTGGGTTTCAGAGTGTTACAGTGGGTTACAACATGTTTCAGGATGTTACAGTGTTTTTTTTTTCGTGTTACACTATGATAGTGTGTTTCAGTGACAGTGTGTTAAAGAATGTTTCAGTGTGTTACACTGTGATACATTGTGGTATTGTGTGTTACAGTGAGTTATAATGCGTTACAGTGGGTTTCAGTGAGTTACAATATGTTAGTGTGTTGTACAGTGTTTCCATGTTTTTCAGTGTGTTTCATTCAGTTACAGTGTGGTACAGTCTCAGTGTGTTTCAGCTTGTTACAGTGTGTTTTCAGCATGTTTTAGTATTTCAGTATGTTACATTGTGTTTCGTTCAATTACAGTGTAGTACCATGTGTTTCAGCATGTTACACTGCGTTTGCATGTGTTACAGTGCTTTAGTATGGTTCGTTGGCTTTCAGCGTGTTACAGTGTGTTTTTGGACGAGCTCATGTTTTACTCGTTACTGCCTCGCTCCTCGGCCTATTTCAGGAGTAACTTTACACGGCGCGATCATGACGATACTCACAAGCTTCTCCTATTGCTATAACACCCCATATATCACAGCCAGAGATTAATAAACACACACACACACACACACACACACACACACACACACACACACACACACACACACACAGCCCTGCCGAGCAGTGGCCCACCCAACACAAACATTTTCGGTATCTTAGCTAACACGCTGGTGCTGAGTGGACAAATAAAGGATCAGAGCTGCGAGTGCATGCTGTCTGCCTGCCATCCAGCTTCAGTGACGATACTACACACTTACCCGAATGGCCTTTCAGGAAAAAAAAAAAAAAAGCTTCAGAAGATGATTGCTCTTAACCCTTATGTTACAACGAATCATCCTCCAGTTTGGGATCAAAATAACCTGATCTTAAAAAACTACTTAAAGTGGACTAACGATTAAAAGGCTTTTTTTCCCAACATCGCACAGCTCCAGGCGTTTGATCTTGTCTGTGCAGAGTTTCGCATGTTCTCCCCGTGACCGTGCAGGTTTCCTCCAGGGTTCTCCAGGTTTCCTCACACTGTCCAAAAACATTCCGGTAGGTGGATTAGCTCATCACAGTTCATTACCAAACCGACAGCCTAGGATATCAAAACAATAAAACAACAAAACAAAAAACGAAAGAAAGAAAAAAAAAAAAAAGAATAACCATTGATATGGTATAGTTAACGGAAGGAGGCTCCAGTGTCAGTGCTTTGTAACAGTCAGGCAAATCTGTACCTTCCCCGACATCTTCAGGATGGAGGAAGTTATGGTTTGCGGTTTCTCAGTAACATTCTCATGCGTTTTTTCGGAGGGGGAAAAGAGACTCTGCTGAGGAAACGACTGTATATATAACTGTCATAAGGTAAGCCAGAACATGAACTAAGTTGAGTTGTGAATGGTCATTTCAAAACATTAAACAATTATATATTTATGACCTGTACATTTTTTTGGTATTATTTAATAAACAAAAAACTTTGTCACTGGCAAATTGCTGTTGCCGTGTAAGAGGAATAAAACCCATTGGGATGTGGTGAACAATAATCAACTTCGGGGTGGTAAAAGTAGCTCGTTCATTACTTCACCTGCTATGAAGAGGATCCTTGAGGTTGGGAAAAGGCTTTTACGCCTCCATTTCCATCAACATTGTGTTTTTTTTTTGGCTAATAACTGAAGTGAAGCAGTGTGACAAGAATGACCTAGAAAGGCTCTAGAAAGGGTTTCAAGAGCCACAGAGAGCCGAGGGTTGCTTGTGTTCGGCGTTAAAAGAGCATGAAGTCCCAGAAGAGCCATCCCACACGCTTGAAACCAACCCTAGACACCACATCCCTCCCTCCCGAATACCCACAATGCCACGGGCCCCGCCTCTCTGCTTGAAAAGCGTGTATTTATTTAAATTTCTCGTCTGCCAAGTCCTCGTGGTGCATTATCTAATTCGACCACAGGCTGCCAGCACCACGACATTGCAGTTGTGTTGGAGCAGCACGTAACAGCATGGGGTGTGTGTGTGTGTGTGTGTGTGTGTGTGTGTGTGTGTGTGTGTGTGTGTGTGTGTGTGTAGGGCATGGAAAACACACGTGCTAAGTGTATGTTTTGTTCCAATTTTGCTGTGCATGTTGCACTCGAGCCCAGATTTCCAGACATGGAGATCTTTATCAGTGTGGATAAAGGTTATGGAGGCTTATGACCTGAGGGGAAAAAAAAAAAAAAAAAACGCCTGTAAGGAAAAAAAAAACGAGAGATAACATCACTCTTGACGTGCGCGCGCACACACACACACACACACACACACTACACACAACACCATCTTCTATCATCCAAAGCCAACCTGTAAGACAAAGAAACTTTAATACGCCTTAATTTTCTTCCACAGACTCCTCTCTCATACTTCAGTACTCGCATTAAAAAAAAAAAAAAAAGTTAGAAAAAAAAAAAAAAAAAAAAAAAAATGTAAAAGCAGGCTGATTTTTCAAAATCTTGACAGCCGAGCCCTTTCGCGGGATTTCGGCCATCCGAAAACATGTGGTAAGCCTTGTGGAATGTCTCGAATGACTCCCAGATGTGGGCTGCGGGATGGATTTAACCCTTTCCTCGCATTTCTATCACAGAATCTGCTGTAAAAAGAAAAAAAAAAAAAAAAAAAAGGCCTCCATCACTAATGCAGTCCAGTGCAGTCCATGTCATACCATTTTGCGTTTCCTCCATCTGTGTATCATGCGCTTTACAGATTTACTCTCGCGCTAATGATTTATTCTCCAGTCCATATGTGCTGGATCGGCTTGTTTTGCCTCATTTTTCCAGGGCTTCGATGTTGTACGTTTATAACAACTGTATCAACCGTGCCTTGCAGATATGGGGAAAAAAAAAAAAAAGATTCCATTTTCAACGTTTAGTCGATCTATGGCGAGGAGGAGGCGTCCTGTCTAAGCCTCGGCTTTGGAGACAGTAAATGAATAAGAGAGGATTGCTTGGTTGGAACACCCAGTGTGAAAGCAGCCTCGTTTTAGATCAACACGTCTCTCAAATGTCTCCGTTTTCTCTAATAATTTGTCTTTTTTTTTTTTTTTTACATTGTGTTCACCTCCTTGTGCTATGTTTGCTCTACACTCTCTGCTATGCGGCTGATCTTTTGTGCGACGTCGTCTCCGAGAGCCCGAGTGTGTGTTTTAGCTCGCCGCGCCTTCAGTCTACAGAAAACTCCACCACCTTCAAACTGAGCACGGCTAAAAAACACGACAATAACGTCTTTCAGATCCTTTCGCAAACAGATTATTTTCCAATAACAGCACGATCCTGAAGTGTTTGCATTCAGAGCTCTAAAACGACTGGCCGATGTTCGAAATTCTCACGCTATAAAAAATATTACATCCTGGTTGAAAACACGTCTTTAAAAAAATCGCGATTTTACCCAAGAAGCAGTTTTATGCGTAGATTTGAATTGCTCGGTTTGATTATAAATTATTTCCCACTCTTAATTTCACATATTTTACTTCCTTTTGCAATCTAAATGTGTTAATTTTAATATTGTGAATTTACTGTTTTATATGGACTTTGCAGAACAGAATGTTGCATCAGTAAGGTGGTAGACTATTTGGTACTTTTTTTTTTTTTTTTATTAAAGATTCACAAACTGAAGAAACTTCTATGGTGCTACATTGGAATTTCTTTTTCTAAGAGTTTTTCATTTAACACATGGGTAAAGAGTAAATGTGAAAGATCTGAGCTGACGGCTTAATCGTTTATCAGTGTCCAGCATAGTGACATCAGCGACAACCTTTGACAAAATTTGAAAACACATCACCAGATTAGGACAAATTACAGCAAATTCAGAAACAGGAGAGCAGCTTTGGAAACACGACAACGAATTTGGCAAAAGTACAGCAAATGCGTAAAATGACGGCAAAGTCGGAAAAATGACGGCAAATCCGGAAAAGTGAAAACAAATTCAGAAATTTGACAGCACATTTGGAAATATGGCAGCAAATTCGGAAAGACAAAAAAAAAAAAAAAAAAAAAAAAAACACAAATTTGGAAACTCTACAACAAAACCTAAAAACACGCAGCAAATTCAGAACCACCGCAACAAATTCGGGAAACACGACGGCAAAATCCGGAAGAAAAGTATAGCAAATTTGGAAACGTGACAGCAAATTCGGAAATTAGCAACGAGCACATCATGTTCAACAAGGAACTACACCTTCCATATTGTGCTCATGTTGATGAATTTCCTACAACAGATAACCGACCAGGGAGGGTCAGGGCTAGTACTTCCTCCATGATGTGTATCTTTTTGAACTGCTGCTCATGCCGCGTCACGTTCAGAGCAAAGTACTAACCGCCCTCTACTGCAAACATGCCCAGGATTGGTTGGCGTCGCTCTGATCGACAGGGAAGCGAGAGAGACACTGTCCCTCCCGCTCAGAGAACAAGAAACGTTAAAACCTTGTTCAAATCAACCTGTAATTCTCATACAGAGTCGAGCGGATTAAACCTCCAGTTATGACTGGGCTTCGTATGAGTTAACAGTAAGGCGTGAATCAGTGTTGCCATGACGATTGGCCTTGTCTCTATGTGATAAGGACGAGACGAGGATGAGCGTTCTGTGATGTTCCAGATGTCTTCCAGAGACTTCGTCAAAAATGTGAAAAGGCTATAAAAAGCACCGCGTTCCCACACAACACATGTTGGAGTGGTGTTTGGCGAGGCGCAGGACAAAAAAAAAAAAAAAAAAAAAACGAGAAGCAAAGATGTTTTGAACTTATGATTTATCATGTCCTCAGTGGGAAAGTGGGTTGAGGAAGAGAAAGCGAGAGAAACAGAAAGAGAGAGAGAGAGAGAGAGAGAGAGAGATAAACAAATATGGTTGCCTGGGAGGAGACGATGATTTGACTGATATCCTGAGAGGACCGAACTCGAGTGACCCCAGTCTCCCTCTCTGGCTCGGACTAACATGGAGCAGTTGTCCAACATGCTAGTCAGCCATCCGGCTTTCTGGACTTGAGCCTGGTATTGTGAGTGGAAACACACATGCGTGCGCACACACACACACACACACACACACACACACACACACACAGAGGAGCTGGAGGAAGGACGTCATAAAGTGGTGATGGAGGAGATGATGATGACGAAGGAATGGGAATAAGGGTGGATCCGACTCGAGTGTGTGTATGAAAAAAAAAAAGAGAGGACGACTTGGACCTTCAAAACCCCTTCCCTCCCTAAACACACACACACACACACACACACACACACACACAGAGCCCATAAAGAAGGACTTCAGTGCTCTTTTAAATGCTGAGTGAAAACAGCCGGTGGTCCAAAAACACTTAAGCCTCATGGAGTGTACTGGAGAGAGCAATGCTCTGTAAAAGGCCTGAAAAAGACCCTCAATCGTACACACACACACACACACACACACACACACACACACACACACACACACACACAGCACAATAGGGAGCATGAGCAAACACACTCAGCCAGCAAAAACAGCCCGTGTGTGTTCTGGATCCTTCCATGAAGCGCTTTCCAGCTTGTAATAAACAGATTGAAGCGCTCTCTCGCTCTCTTTCTCTGACAAACACACACACACACACACACACACAAGGTATAAAACATGTCTGTTTTATTGTTTTAAATCGAATATTCAGTAAAGTTTGAAATAACTGCTCAAGCAGCAGCTGAACTGTTCAGACCGATCACAGGACTGTCCTAAAGGGCGTGGCTTAATATTTTAATGAGTAGGCTTGATTGACAGTCCTCTGTGTGAGACTCCGCCTCAAGCAGCTAAACACGAGCAGTAAGAATCAGGACCGTTCAACCTCCACGTAGCAAAACTATAGTAACGCAGTAGCTATACTACGCTAGGTTAGCGTTCGTTCGCTAGTTACCTTTTGCTGTATTAGGTTCCGCTTACTAGTTTGCATTGTTACGCTCATCTGCTAGACTAGCTTTCGCTTAGTAACTTGCTTTTGCTTGCCAGTTAGTGTTCGCTGTGATCAGTGAGGGTGAAGCTAATGCGAGCGTTACGTCAGTAAACACAGTACAATTCGCTAGAGTCCTTTTCCAAGTCAAGATAGAAAATGGAGTGTGTGTGTGTGTGTGATTTTACTGTAAGCTCCAGGCGCTAAAGGAAAAAAGCTGCTGCTCGTCCGTTTTATTTCAGATGCAGACACAAGAAAGGTTTACATGCACACTTTCTTTTTTTTTTCTTCCTCTATTAAAATGACTAATGTGAGATTAGGAGGAAGGAGGTGGGGCTTCCAGGGGGTGCAGGAAAACATGTCTTGCCCGTGGTGATCATACACACACACTACAGATGAGGTGGTTTAAGGGATTAAAACCGGGGGAGTATTCCTTTAACCGCTGAGACACTGGAGGTTTAAAAAAAAAAAAAAAGCTGGATCGTTGCGTAGGTTGTTGCGAAACGTCAGCGTCTTCACACGCGGTGTGAAATTTCCTGTGACCTTTCAGATGAACCCTTTCACTGGAACTCGTGCCTAATGTTATGCTAAACGCTAGCGAGCAGTGACAGGCATCGTAAGCTCTAAATGTGTTATAAGCCGTCATGGTGAGCTGCGACACAAGGCACCTTATCTGACCTGACATTTCTCTCAAAGATGAACATTAATCATTTTAAGGTGCGGTTTTCACCGTGACCTACATTTTTTGGCAAAAAAAATTTAAAAAAAAAAGTGGGGGGAAGATCCTCAGATGTATGAAATGATATTAACACAAATACACACACGTCTCTAATTTTATACTCTTCCTCAGATTGAATTTTTCTTTTCTCTCTTGGCTAAGCGTGATCTGTGTTGGTTGTGGGTAACTGTGTGTGTGTGTGTGTGTGTGTGTGTGTAAAAGTAATGGCACATTAATGGCGTTTCTGCAGGGTGCAGCGGCGGGATGAAGTCACTAATCAATTTCAACAAATCTAATTAAGTATTAATTAGGCCTCAGGCTGCATGGGGCCTCAGAGAGGGCAGAGAAAAGAGGGAGGGCGGGGGGATGGGTCGCTGGGTGGAAGGACAGAAATAGAGAATGAAGTGATGAAAACTCTCTAGACTCACATTAAGCCTAAACCTAAGATCCATAATGTCACTTCAAGGCATCTATAAACATACAGTAAACGTCGCTGTGGCACTGAATGAATGCTGATTTGTTCTACTTCATGTCTGAATCTGACGAAGGTGTGAGTGTCGTGTGTAAGAAATGTGCGCTAGGAGGCAGTGTAGCAGATACCAAACTACCTGATACACTTTCCCGCTCAACCAATCAGCGTTTGCTTGAAACCCAGAACCACAGATTTTTACCGTGTGAAATGCGCTTTCCCACAAACCCCTGCTTTTTGTCGACACAAACATGCACATGTCCATATATACGCAGGAGGATAAATTACCCACCTCGGTTATGTCATCCCTGTCACCCTTATGTAAACGTTGTTACCCTCGTATCGACCCCATTACCCTTCTATCAACCCTCTTACTCTCATGTCAACCCTGTTACCCTCGGTTTTATTACTCGTTAGCTACTTTAGCTTTGTTGGGGGTAACAGGGAGCAATGCAGACATGCTCCTCATTTTATAGGCATGATGTTTTAGTGGCTGCAGAGAATTAGCTCACACACACACACACACACTCCATATGGTAGTTATCTGTTATTCATCTAAAATTCAAAGCTGAAGATCTCCTCCTCTCAGCTGGATTGGTTAATGCTGTTGCTAAGTTTAGCCTTGGCTCTGAAGTGCTGATTCCCTATTAAAGCCGTAACAGACGTAAAAGATGACCGGTGTGAAAAAGAGGAGGGAAAAACACACAAACATACAAAGACAGAAACTGCAAAAAAATTTAACTCGAGCATGCGCACACACACACACACACACACACACACACACACACACACGCACGCTGCTCCCTCCCTCAAATGGCAATAAAACAGGCTTCATAACGTGCAATTAAAACCCTGGGCACTAATTTAATGGAAATGATGGCTTGTAAAAAAAAAAAAAAAACGAGTGTAAAAGGGAGGAAAAGGACGAAAGAACAGAGAGAGAGAGAGGAGTTGCACAAGAGAGACTGCACATAAGAATTTTTATTTTCTCCTGCATTCTCTCATTTTGATATTATAGAGTTAAAAAGCTAACGAAATCAAAAATGACCTCAGTGCTCATCCTCAGGCTCCTCTCTACACACGTGGCACTGCGTGACGAGAATATACAGCTGTAGATGAGTGATGGCTCAGATGCACAGATGAGAATAACTTCCCCTTTTCATTCTCAAGGTTTCTTCCTCATGTGGTCTCAGGGAGTTTTTCTTTGGCACCATTACCTCTGGTTTGCTCATTAGGGATAAACTTAAATCTACAGTATATCCAGAAGCTGAAATTGTGACAATTGTACATTGTTAAAAGTGCTATATAAATAAATTGAATTGAAATGCATTGAAAATTACAATATCCAGGGTCCGTCATCATGTTTCAGAGTTTTTCATATCCAAAACTAGTCCAAAAAAATTACAAAATATTTTATTAGCATGAGAAATTCTCGTATGAAAATATAATCTCTCTGAATGTCCTACATTGTGCACCATTTTCTTATTTAAAAAAAAAGCAATACACATAACCCATGTACGCTCCTAACCAGGGTTGCCAGGTCTGTGTGACAATCACCTCAACAGTCAAAACGCAAAATCCCAAACTCTGCATTAAACCATGTATCGTGGCCAAATGTATTAAGGATGCCATATTAAAACCATAAAGTTTATTCAAAACATAAAACTTCTAAATGTCATAGGGCCCACCTTGCTTGGCGAGAGTTTCGACGTTTTGCGGTCTTGATGTACTCGAGGTAAATGCCTCCTTGAGGTGGGAGAAGGCTTGTTCCACTGCTGGGGTCCACTTTAATTCCTTTGTCCCCCTTTTGAGCAAGGAAAGGAGCAGTGCAGTGATGAGGATGAAGTTGTGGATGAATGGCCTATAGAAATTTGCAAAGAGAAATCGTTAATGAGACATGGCATTACGCAATATTCAGAGGTGGTGCTGAAGGCTATCTTCCACTCGTCGCCTTCTTTGATGCGGATGAGGTTATATGCACTCCGCAAGTCCAGTTTACTGAATATGCACACCTCTCTGAGCTGTTCCAGGGCCAGTGGAACAAGTGAGAAAGGGTAATGATTTATCGTGATCTGGTTCAGTCTACTAGTCAATGCACAGTCTGAGTCTGCTCCCTTTTTTCCTCAAAGAAGAATCCTGCCTATGAGGATCACATAGAGGGTTGAATGTAGACTTGCTCAAGTGCTTCCTTGATGTACTCTTCCATGGCCTGATTCTCAGTGGCTATTAACGGATAAATGAGGTTGTGTGGTGGTGTAGTGCCTGCTACGAGCTCAATGGCGCAGTCGTAATGTCAATGAGGAGGTAGGGTGCTTGCTTTAACCTTGCTGAAAACATCCTTGAATTCATGGTAACAACAGGTTGGAATCCACCCGAGTGGATGCTTGGGGACTCTTGATGGAAGTGGAGCTGGCCATAAGCTGTCGGGTTCTGAGGCATGCAACGTGACAGAGAGGGGATCAGCAGACCATTTCCTTTTCTGCCCAGGAGAGCTGTGGATTATGGACGTGCGTCCATGGAAAACTGAGGATGATGGAGAATTTTTTGGGTTGTGGTGATGAAAAAGGAGACGTGGTCTTCACGTACGTGGCACTGACATATAGGTGAATGGGTTTGGTATGGTCAGTGATGGCACCACCTCTGAAGGGTCAGGTGGACTGGAGAGGTTGGGTGTCAAGACCCAACAGGGTCAAAAGGGAAGTGGTAGCTCAGTGGTTAAGACGTTGGACTTGTGATCGGAAGGTTGAGAATACTGCTGGGCCCTTGAGATAATTATAAGTCGCTTTGGATAAGGGCGCCTGCCAAATGCCATAAATGTAAATGTAAAGACAGAGTTCTTCCACTAGGGCCTGGTCTATGAAGTTACCCTCTGCCATGGAGTCAATCAGTACTGAAATAACAGAGAAACCTTCTGAGTGTCTTATCTGTACTTATGGTGAAAACTGGGCAGAAAATGAATCTTGTGAAGGGAGGAGCTAGTTCACTCATGAGCTGGTTGTGTGGCTTGTGATGGATGAGGATGTTCAGGACATCGGGCAACCCAGGGCTTGGAGCTGCAACAGTAAAACCAACCTGCATGGGCTCTAAGACACTTGGGTTGAGAGAGAGCTTTTTCTCAGTGAGTGGTCCATCTTGCCATTTCAGAAGCTGGCCAAGGTGGATGAACAAGTCAATGAGTGAAGTTGGCCTAGTTATTATGGAAGGCAAGCTCCTTTAAGATATCTGGACGAAACCATCGCCGATCAGCTGCTTTTAATGCTGGTTCGTTCCAGCCAGTGTCTGCAGCCAGTGTCTGGTTGTCATGCTTGATAGCTAGGAGCTTCTCTCCAATCTCTTTTCCCTCTGGGGAGTAATCAAACACTCGTCGAAAGCGCTCTATGATATATTCCTCTCTTTCAGACCAGACGGCCTCAAGATGAATGCTTTATCTGTGAGAAGGTTAATAAAGTAAGCGATTATATGTTGCTCAGAGACCCCATCTTGCTTGGAAAAATACATTGAGCATTCCAATATGAAATCCTTACATAAGGCTGGATCGCCTGTGTATTTCTCTGGGCGCAAGATGAGTGGGAGAGCTTGGCCACCTGTGGATCTAGCTGCGTGGCCAGCGTGTTGCTTAGCTGCGTGAGTTTAGTATTTAGCTGGATTAGCTGTTGTTGATGTTCTCCACTAGTCCGCCTTGAGAAGCGAGTGCCTGCTACCACACTATAGGATACTTGCTGCATCCATTGAAGGGGAGAAGAATACTAAAAATATGCTTTAATGAATAAAGCAGGTTTGCAGACAGTTACGAAAACAGGACAAAGACAAAAAAACATGCAAAGGGTCAGGTGTTCAGCAAACAGGACAAACCAGATCAGAAAAAAACAGAATATCGATCACTATGAAAAGGCTTGGCACGTCAGGAACAGATACACTCAACGATACTTTGCATTGATGGAGTGTTTTGTGCATGTAAACACTCACTATTCACGTTAATAAACACCTTTACACCTGCTCATTTATGCAGTTATCCAATCAGCCAATAATGTGGAAGCAGTACACTGCATAAAATTATGCAGATACAGGTCAAGAGCTTCAGCTAATGTTCACATCATATATCAGGATGAAGAAAAAGTGTGATCTCTGTGACTTTAACCGTGGTGTGGATGTTGGTGCCAGATGGGCTGGTTTGAGTATTTCATAAGCTGCTGATCTCCTGGGATTTTCACACACAACAGTCTCTAGAGTTTGCACAGAATGGTGCAAAAAACATTGAGTGAGCAGTTCTGTGGGTGGAAACGCCTTGTTGATGAGAGGTCATGATGAGTATGTAGGTGAATGATGAGTCAAGATGTGTGTGATCAGTAGACAGGTGACTAAACATGGTGAGTGTAATCTGGGAACTGGAGTTCAAGGCGGGCATGTTTGTAGGATGTGAGGCAGATTGAGAACTCGAGGTGTCCAAGATTGTAGGCTGAGGAGCAGATTGGGAGATGGAGTTTATAGCCGATTCCAGCGTGACACCAAAACGTCCTTGCATTATTACATAAAAATTTCCTGTGAAAACGGGTAAACCAATTTAGTGACACAAAAAACAAGCGCATGTTGATTAAATCAAACACATAACCACAGCCCACATACATATATAATAGAACCTGCATTTACAGATCGTGTTAAATAAGTTATCTGGAGGACTTTTAATCATTGATATAATTACTCTAGTATATGCCAACTGTCCAACCCCCAAACCCAAAGTCCAAAAACCCCCCACAAAACACAACAAAAATAAAAATAAAAACCCCCAGATAAACCTGCCACACCTGGCAACCCTGCTGCTTACATATAGTTAGTATCTTAATAACCTTATCTCGATTCAGTTAATTCTCCACTCTGTCATTTTCATTAAAAACAGAAACCCAACATCGCTTGTCACCATCCCCACCATGAAGCATGGTGGTGGCAGCATCATATTCGGTTTCAGGTGGCAATGCAGAAAAGTCCAAGCTTATGCAAGGTAATTTTCACTTAGGGAAAATCAGGCAAAACACACACACACACACACACACACACACACACACACACACAGGCATTTTCTAAAAAGAGTTTTGGACTTTTGAATTCTAACAGTGTTGTCATAAGGGTTGATAAGGGCAACAGAGTTCACCTAAGGATACCAGGGGTGTCGTAAGGGTAACAGGGTTGGGATGAGGGTAATGCGGTTGAGATAAGGATAACAGGATTGATTTAAAGGTAACAGGGTTTGTTAGAAGGGTAACAGCATTTGCTAGAAGGGTAACAGGGATGACGTGAGGGTCAGGGGGTTTGCTAGAAGGGTAACAGGGTGGAATGTAAAGGTAACAGGGTTTGTTTGAAGGGTAACAGGGTTGACATGAGGATCAGGGGGTTTGCTGTAAGGGTAAGAGGGTTGACAACAGCAACAATGTTTAGGATACATGCTTAAAATGAAGACCAGTGCTATGCTGCAAATATATCACTTTTATAATCACTGCATTTTAATTAAAAGATGTAATTTCTAATTATCATATTCTCTGTTACAGCAGAGTGTAACTCTGTTTCTGTACATATTATGATTATAATGTCATGCTGTGATTTTACATTTCCATTATAGGAGTCCCCTACAAATTTAACCCTTTTTCATGAGCTACTTATCCCTTGTTACAAATTTTTCATTTAACTTTTTTCCCCCTCATGTTTTTTTTTTTTTTTTTTAAACTATTATTCATTTCCATACATTTCCCCATACAGAACAGGACTGAACTCTGTGTCACTGTGATAACAGCAGTGTAGTCAACCATGTGCTTAAAGCTTAGTGAGCACCTTCCACAACATGAAGCGATTTAGTTTAACCCTAAAAAGCAACATGGCTGACCCTGGAATACTTTAATACCTGCTTTAGCACTGCTTTGTAAAGTCCGTATGTGATTTTAGTGTGGTTACACTTCACTACTATTTCCTCCTTCTGATTTGTCCTACATTGATTTCCACAGCTTGTTGATTTTGCAACAACAGTCTGATTTTGGCAAATGATGGAATTCACTTATGAACCAATCGTCTTAGCATTAGACAACGTTGTGTTGTTTTCTGAAACAAAGATGTGTGAGAGGAAAAAAGGGCGGCGTAAGTGCTGAACCCACATCACACGATCAGGTTCATGTTTGTTCTAAAGGTGTCACAAAAACACTAGTGTGTGTGTGTGTGTGTGGTTTCAATCCGGGGTTCCTTATCTGTGCAATATCTGTGTTTCGCTGTGAACGCAGATGCACCTTCTGAACTTCCTCCTCGGTCTTAAACACTCGGCTTTCGGCCAGACTAAAAGAAATGTGGCATTCACTCATTCGTTTGGGAGTCACCTAACTGAAAATCCATTCACAAGCTGTTATTTACTACGTCGGTTCCCTGGCTCTGAAGCTATGTTGAACCTATTTATATAAAATTCACAAGGAACTTCAGTTTAAGGACGTGAACTCATCTCTTGCTTCAACTGAAATAAACTCATGACCATTTAGATTAAAGTTGCAGTGCGTAGGATTTATTGTTAACAATGAAAATAAAATATGATTATTAAGTAAGGTCTAAAAGGAATTTGCAATATTCCACAGGGGGTTTGAATTGGCAGGACATTTTGAGCAGGGATTAGGAATGTTAACAGCGAAGAAGAGGGGGGAAAAAAGGAAGAAAATTCACTGAGTGTTATGGAAAAACGTTAGGAAAATCACTCCGACTGTTCCAGAGTGAAAACATCTTTTTAAAAAAGTATTACGTTTATAATTATGGTTACATTTGCTATTGTTCAACATCCATGAAACAAGTCAGTTCCTGTTATTACTTATGTTATAGCAGCTATAAACAGTAGTTCCAGAGCTCACGAGACTTTTTTTTTTTCCTCTCTTGATAAAAACTTAATGTAACAGCTTTAAATCTCTGACACTGGAGACTCCTTCCATAAAACAATAACGATGACATTAAAAATGTAATGCAAACCTGTGATCTGCAGCTGCACTGCTGTCAGAGCTGCTGTTATAGAAAATTAATCAACACCTTCTGACCAATCAGAATCCAGCTGTGGTATAATGGACTGTATGCCATTTATAGACTTCCTAACGACTCTCGTGTGGCACAGTCCTGGATAGAAGGCGTGGGGATGTGGACACAGTGAGGGGGCATGGAGGGTTGGCCTGCGGTACAACACTAATCCTTCCACTAAATCCATGTCTCGGCTCCTCCCGGGGCGGGCAGATGGAGCAGACTCGTGGCCCACGCTAATCCGAGAGCATCTGCGTATGGATTTCGAGCCATTTGAACATACTGCGAGAAAGAGTGGGGGGAAAAATAATAATAATAATAAATCGTTGCCATCTAATGCATGTTGTCATAATTTTAACACGAGACGTGTTCGGAGGAGTCGTTTTTGCACTCCAGTGCATCGCGGCCCATCAGCCTCCTCCTAGAACTCTCTCCGCTGCCAAGACGTGATGGGATTGTTTACAGCCGAGGATCCGAAAAGACGAGCCTCCAGAATTTCTCCCCGCAGGGACAGAGGGAGGGAAGGAAGGATGAGATGAGCATTAAAAAAAATAAATAAACGGGAGGAGGACACGAAGAAACGTGGGAAAGCGAGAAGGACGGATCTCCTACGATCCAGGATGGGAGGGGTTGCTCGAGAGGCAGAGAGAGAGAGAGAGAGAGAGAGAGATGGGACACACGAAGATTTACGTAGTCTAGTGACCGTGTGGAGGAAATGATGAAATGATAACCGACAAATTTATGTACAAGGGGAAAGAGAGAGATGTTAGCACTGCTGTGTCCTGCATGAATGAGCTCCAAAGGCAACATGAGGCTTAAAGTTGGCGCTTTACAGCTTTTCGTACCCGTCCCTTAGGGTTACGGACACCAAAACAACAGCATACCTGGAAAAACTGAGATATTCCCATTTTAATTTGGTAGTTCATCCCTTCCGTGAAAACTCTTCACATTTTTTAAAATCCAAAAACGGCAAAATATAAAAAAGAAAGAAAATGCAAGTAAAAATCGGTGAAAAATTGGGGGAAATCATTCCGTTACAGACATTTTTTAAGCACACATTGAATGTAAAATAAGGTGCACAAATTAAAAAATGTTAAATAAATGACAAACCAAAATCCTTGGATTTTTTTTTTTTTTCAGCATCCTGCACACATTAAACAATATTTTTGATGTTTTTTTTTTTTTTGGAAAATCCTTGTAATTGGAAGGCCATCTGATTGGAAGCAAGTAGTACATCTACGACTCACTTGGTTGGTCGGTTGCCATGAGAACAAGGCGCTTGCTTTCCTTTATATTTAAGGAAAACATTTTTTGTTTCGTTTAAAGAGGATTGGTTGTATGCTTACTTCATTTATTATTAATTTTTCCCCCAGAAACAACGTTCATTTGCTTGCTAGTTTGTCCATGTTCCTAGCAAAGCTTCCCTAAAGCCGGTGTTTGGGGCGTAAAATAAAAGGAAAATGAACTCCATCACGCCGGTAAAGTTGTGGATGTTGTGCTGTGTCTTTGGATTAAAGCTATTTCATCGCAAGCTACGTGAAATATAATGTTAAATTATGTTTTCAGGTTCATCCAAGATTCTCATGTTCGATCGGAAAAATTATCTATCTCGAAATAATTGAGCTTCCCCTCCCCCTCCCCCCCCACAGAAATGACACGAAACTGAACATTATTGAAATTAAAATCGCTTGCGCTTTCTAATTTTTTGGCAGCGGGACCCTGAAATTCTTACCCATAATTCTCAGGCTGTAGCTCATGTCGACTGTGAGGAGGTGTGGATGCTGTGCAGAATTGCTCTCGCTATGGCGAGTTAATGGCTCGCATGCTAATCTCTATGATCACAGGGTCATGAGGAAGTGAATTAGATCAGACACGGCTAATGTCCCGTTTTTCATCACGACTCCAGCTAGCATTCGCTTCCAGCTGCGCATAGTGATGAGGAGTGGAGATCTTTTTTTTTTTTTTTTTTGAGAAGACCAATGTGTTAATCTCCTACACCAAATTCAATGATCAGATGAAGGCAACTCGAGACGAACGGAGCCATTTCTCTCTCTTTAAAAAAAAACCTTTCCGGCTATGAAGGTTCATGCAGCAATCCCGAAATAAAAAAAACCAAACAAACAAACAAACAAAAAAAAAAAAAAAAACATATTTCTGATCAATGTGAGCTGTTCAGGGATGCTAAGGTTTGGCAGTCAACTCTCACCAAACCTTTTAAAATGGAAAAAAAAAAAAAAAAAAAAAAAAAGTGAAAAACTATTCACTCAATGGAACTACATATATTATATATATATATATA
>CM075014.1:1712996-1734658 GCA_037576675.1 Pangasius sanitwongsei | reverse complement strand
TATATATAAAAAAGTCATTCAAAATTATTAAAGATTGTACAATTTAATGGTGTAGTAGGCTAATCTGTAGATGTGAGCTTAGCCACATCTTTACTTTTGAGTACTTTAGAATACTCAACAAAAAAAAGTCTCCAAATTTAACAGTTTAAAAAAAAAAAAAAAAAAAGTAAAAAAATTGTAACAAATTCCAACTCAGGACATCTCACACTTCACGAAACTCAAATTTCTATTAAAAATGACGAAGGTAAAGGTTAGGGGCGGAGTCAGAGTTAGCAGAGATTTTAGCATTCTTTTGTTTTCTTGAATTTCATACAAATAAAGGGCGGTGTGGAAATCCGATCACATCACCCTCACGCGTCTGAATGTGTCCAAGTATTTCATGAGATCATCTATTTCATTTAGTAAAGTAACGTTACTGTACGGATGAGAAGCGGTAATGCTAACACAGCCCGTGTGCAAAGACGATTGGCTCGCAGCTACAAATTGAAGAATTTGATCAAATTTCACCTCATATTTCAGTTGTATATTTGTTAAAAACTACAAACGAGCAAGCGAAGGGGGATGGGATTCAATTTCATACATATAAAATCATGAGGTAAGAATGCTAACCCCTTCTAATTACCATTCAAATTGTTTGAATTTTCCTAAAAAATTTTAATTTAAGACGTCAAAAATGACATTTTCAACTACTTAACAAGGTCACGAGAAGGGACTCTACAACATGACGTAAATGCGACAGCAGTGGTCAGTTTATCCATTTCGGTGTTGTCCGTGTTGCTATAGCAACGACCAAATGGAGAACAGCTCCAAACTTGAATCTGTTATTTCATAGTTAGCATAATAAGGAGATACGAAAATAATTTATTCGTAAATTCCAAGAAATTTATTTTTTAGCTCTCTGCCTTTTATGGAATTCTGTGGGATTAAATGTAAATCAGCTGTGCCACGAATGTTCTTGGCGATTTTACGGCTGTTCGTCAAAACACAGACGTTTCTACGAAGTAAATCAGAGATTTTGTAGAAATCTGGTGGGAATTTTTTTTTTTATCTAGTTTATCCTATGAAAACATTTAAACACAACTTTATTCAAATATTTTAAGGTTTATGTTCAGTGGAGGAATCCGGAGTCGAAGAAAATCAACATGGGAACCATGGGTCTGCATCTCAGAAATGGAATTGCTACAGCTCTGTCCTACACCCATGCCCTACTTTTATGCATCCTCACAGGCACATGCCCGCCCACACACACACACACACACACACGAGCGCACATAGTGTTACATGTCAGCGGGGGGTCCTTTTAAAGTTTAATGTCATGAGTCGAGCTGCAGTAACGATGACACTCGGTCTCTCCACCTCTCATTCTGTCTACACCATCCATCAGCACCAGCATCTCTGTCCCCTCGTCCAATCTACTCTCTTTTCTCTTTCTATGTGTCATACACACACACACACACACACACACACACACACACACACACACAGTGTTCTTCCATCTCTGTTTAAAAGCGAGGAGCCTGGTGGGGCAGAAAATCTAACAGCCAAGACGGGAGCATCCATCAGGAAAAGTGTGTGTGTGTTTGAGAGAGAGAGAGAGAGAGAGAGAGAGAGAGAGAGAGAGAGAGAGAGAGAGAGAGAGAGAGTGTTTAGTATGCAGCTCAGACGTACATTTCAGAAATAAAAAGTTCAGATGTTCTTCTGCTTGACTGATAACTCACGCTGGCTGCTGGATGCCAACTGATACACACACATATAATCAATCAATCATCTCACACACACATTTTTTGGTTAATGGGGAGCCTCAACTCCAACATATTGGCCTATGTCTACTGGAGCTGGCACAATCTCTATGTGCCTCGGGATGGGTAGAAGAAGGGAAACAAGTGGAAAGGAATTAGCGTAGCTGCTGTTCATAATATTAGCAAGCACTAAATAATAATGTGCAGTTAATCAGATGTACTGAAGTACAAGGTTATGGTATGTATTAAGTGTGTGCCTGGCTAAAGACATATGTCTTTAATCTACGCTTGAACTGGGAGACTGTGTCTGAGCCCCGAACACTGTCAGGAAGTCTATTCCAAAACGTGCATAATACGCTGCTCAAGGGACGTACGCTTCCCTCAAGAGTCTGCTGCTCTGAGGACGTACACTACGTAAGACTGCACTGCTCGTAGGACGTACGCTTCCCTCAAGAGTCTGCTGCTCTGAGGACGTACACTACCTAAGACTGCACTGCTCGTAGGACGTACGCTTCCCTCAAGAGTCTGCTGCTCTGAGGACGTACACTACGTAAGACTTGCGGGGAGCGTACGTCCTATGAGCAGCGCAGGGTGGGCTGCTCTGAGGACGTACGCTCCCCGCAAGAGTCTGCTGCTCTGAGGACGTACACTCCCCGCAAGACTGCACTGCTCATAGGACGTACGCTCCCTGCAAGAGTCTGCTGCTCTGAGGACGTACACTCCCCGCAAGAGTGCGCTGCTCGTAGGACGTACACTCCCTGTAAGTGTGTGCTGCTTTTAGGACATACACTCCCCATAAGAGTGCGCTGCTCGTAGGACATACACTCCAAGTGTGCACTTTCAAGTCAGATGTCTCACACACACATTTGCTTTGCAAGTGTGCACTTTTAGTTCATACTTTACATTCTGCAAGTGCACACTTTCAAGTCAGATGAATCCCACAAGGCCTTGACCTTTCAAGTGTTCTCTTTATATAAGCTGCATCATACACAAGGCCTTTAAGCTCCAAGTCACAGCACTCTGCTGTCATTCAGTGCACTTTATGTAAGACACATCATGCTGAAGATACACTATTAGCACCTGTGTCTCATTACACATGGACATTTAAGTCAGGTGCATCATATTCTGCTAAGTGTGCACTATAAAGTTCAACACATCCTACAATTCCCTCATGCTGATAGTGTGCACTTGCTTAACATGAGGCAGTGTAGTTGAAGGTGCACATGTCCCTCTGCAGGACGTCACTTTTTTCCAACTTTGCAAGTGCGAATGAGGAACTGGTGAAGAACAAATCCATGTCAAGTGATTTAGCTTTGAACAGAGAGAGACAGAGAGAGAGAGAGAGAGAGCACCACTGGTGTTCTCCTCAGTATGGACAAGATGTTTGACACTGATATCCTGCTAGCTGTGGAGAAAAGCCATGGACTTGGAGAGAGGAGGAGAGAAAAGGAACGAGAGACGGATGAGTGCATGGCATTGGAATGAGACCGCATGCTCCCAGTGTTCATCTGTGGGTGGGAAGGAGGACAGAGAGAATGAGAGACAGAGAAAAACTAAGAGAGAGACAGAGAGACTGATATAGAAACCAAGAGAGCGCAAGGCAGAGAGAGAGACAGAATTTGAGAGAGAAAGAAACAGAGACTGAAAAACAGAGAGGCAGAGTTAGCAGGAGACACAGTCAGAGAGAGAGAGAAAGAGACAGAGAGAGCAAGAGACAGTGTGATAAACCCAGAAAATGAGTGAAACCCAAACCACCGGCCTTTATGGTTCAGGAACAATGTCCCACATTCTTTTCTCTGACCACAAGACTGATGAAACTCTGCCCACTCCACCTCCTTCTCCTCTCTCTCTTTCACACACACACACTCTTCCCTCCTAGGCTGACTCAGATTACACTTGAAAGGGTGCACAGTGCAATGTGTGTATGTGTGTGATGCCAGGGGAAGCATGGATCCCAATCAGGTGGGGCAGCTGGGTGGGGGAGGTGTTGGATTGGGGAAGGGGCGGGGGCACATACCGTGTGTGCGTAAGATTTATTCGTCTCCGTCGGGAAACTTTGACCAAAGTTGTAAATCTGTCAGAGGAGTCTAGCCAACGCAACAGGAAGCGGGGCGACAGGGGGTGATGCACAGACATTGTAAAAGAGAGAGAGAGACGTTTACAATACCCCCCTCCCCCCACCATCAATCCTACACACACACACACACGCACAAGATATGTATGTTTGTGTGTGATTGAATTGTGGATTAAAATCGTGTGCACTTGTTGATATGGCGAAGTTTTCTGTAAGGAGAGGTTTCAGCAGTCTCGCATTGTTTCACGTACATTAAATGCAACTACAGATGGATAAAAAAAAAAATACAAATAAAACACTTGGGGACGTGCTGATACAGGGTTGTAACAGTAAGTCCGCTTCATCGCACCACTCCACCGTTGATTATTTTACTATAATAGCATTACACACTGTTTTCTTCCTTAGCAATGTGTTAAAAAGTATGCACACCCTCATGCACAGGTTTTGGAACGTATGCAGTCAGATGAGCAATGTTCTCGTCTCCACTTGCTTGCTGTCCTGCTGTTTCCTTTCTGTTCTAAATATGTTCTTGTTGACTTCCCTTCATGACTCAGAAGTGTGTATCTTCTACATCAAGACCGGGGGGAGGGAGCGATCACAGGGTGTAGTAAGCTAAACGGTAGAGAGAGAGAAAAATGAGAAACGTACAGCAGTTAGCTCTCAGCAGGTGGTCAGTGGAGGAAAGGTGACAGTAATGGATGTGCTATACCTCAAGGCTTCTCTGCTAATATTCAATTTGCTTGGAGGTGAAAGTGTTCTCTTCTTGTGCATTAAAGCTAGAACTCCACATTCCCCATATTTAGGAGAATAAAAGAATTAAATTTAAAGTCCATGGGGTGGAGCTGGATCTGATCCAAGTCCTCCTATAACCCTAATCGCTAACATGGAATGTCAGGAGATCGTGAGTTTGGATCCCAGCGATGCCACAGCCATTTGTGACCAAAGTTGGCCTTGCTCTCTGGGTGGGAGGGGGATACTCTCTCCACTGCCAATCACAGCAACACTAGCCAATGGTGGGCATCTGTGAGCTCTTGTATGTGGAAGGGGGCAGACAGCACTTTCCTCCGAGTGTAGACTTCTGGTTCTGCAGCAACTGGTACTTGCTTCTTAGTCTTACGCCCTGGATGGGATACCAGTGCATTGCAGAGCGCCATACACACACTCATGAGAAGGAATTTAGCATAGCTTATTCTCCTACTGGTATGTTTTTGGGAGCTAGGAGGAAACCGGAGAACCCGGAGGAAACCCAAACGCACACCGGGAGAAGAACTGAAACTTCTCAGTAACCCGGGCTGAAAGGTAAAGCATGTGGGATTCCCAGGGAAAAGTAAATGCTTTCAGAGGTCAGACTTAGCAATTACCAGATCACAGTCGTCTCACGCTCCTATCCACGAAGTGAGGTGGAGTAAAGTAGCATCAAAACTGAACATATGAACTATAATGAGGCATCTAAAGTTTATGTTCTACTGAAATAGCTAAATTCCTTTTAGGCCTCCATCTTTGGCTGTTAGCTGCCTGTTTGCCAGAAAGCAAACATTAGCATAGGCTAACTAGCTAGTCATCTAAATAGTTATATTGGAAGTTTCTCTCATTATAAAGAAAATGACTATTTGAGGAGAACATGAAAATCTGGAAATATACGTTTTTCCTGGGAATTTTATATATATAATTTTTAAAGGTGAATCATAAGCCTAGCAAATTCAAAACGAAGAAAAAAAAAAAAAACATTGATAATGTACGTTTCTTAAATACACAGCAGGAAAAAGAAGAATTTTTAAAAAAATGTGACGTATGTAATTCAAATACACTAAATTCGTACTCAATTTTTTTTTTAGCTTCCAAGCTCCATACTGTCTGGAGTTTGTTGACTAGTCAAAAAGAACAGCATCATCTTTCACATTCATCTATCTACTACATCATCTAACTCATCAGTTACTTGTGCCTTAAGTTATTCATATATCATGAGGGAGCTCATCTACATGTGGTATCAGCAGCAAGTTCGTGTGGTGGTGGGGAAGTGCGAGAAAAGTGCAGTTCTTAAAAGAGGAAGTGGTCAACCACCACACTCTAAACACACAAACTCCGATATCGTCATAGAACCAGAAACCAAATGCAGCAGCTGCTGTTAGAAATCTGCAGAATCTGACCTTTGGCACAAAAGTAAGAAAAGGACCAATGAGAACGAGACAGCAGGAAAAAAAAAAAAGAAGATCTGTTCCTAGACAGCTTGCTCCATAGACGAATGTAAGTTGAGAAGGGGAAAATGTAGTACGAGAAGTTTTGGGAAAAGCTGACATTTCAGTGAAACTCTCTCTCTGACGACAGAAGCCTGGCCCAGTTTCCTTCCTCGCTCTCCGTTAAATGCTCACATTTAGTGTAGAAACAAGAGCCAGCAGGAAACGAGCGTTTGTGATAGAGTATCAGAAGCCCAGACAGAAGAGGGTGAAATGTCCAAACTGTCTCACTCTGTTTCCAAAACCTTCCCCAAACAATTCTCCTCTTTGCTTGATCTCTTTAGATGACAGATTGTGGATCTAACCAATTTCTTGGCTTTTTACCCAAGTCTGATCTGATCCAGACATCTCCTGCCAGGTTTGATGGGCTATTTGGACAATATCCCGATCACCTGCTAATCAGAGATCCATATCCTACAGCAGCTTGTGATGTTAACACGTCAATGTGTACATGAGTGGGTGTATAAAAGCATCGCCTCAGGATGGTGCAGAACAACACCTTGGCCTTCTTTCACCTCCTCCCTTCCTCTCATGTCACATCAGATTTGGCAGCACTCTGGGGAAAAAGGGCAACAGATGACGAAGAACTCCTGCCTGACAGGCAGGTCCCGCAGTAAAGGTTATCCAGGGAGGGGGGGGCTTCAGACTCTGCTGTCAAGCTGTGCTCTCCTGCCTCCCCCGGAGAACCAGCCGTCACTCCGCCACTCGTCACAGACTCACCTGTTCATGCACCTAAAAACTCAGCCTGGAACGGCTTTGACACAAAACGTACCTACAGACAGGATGATTCTTCTGAGGTCAGGATATTTTAGAGGACAATTCAGGGGTCTTCTCCAAACTGTTGCAGCAAAATTGTCTAGAATGTCTTTGTATGCTTTAGTATAAAGATTTCCTTTCACTGGAATCAAGGGATCTAGGCCAAACCTTTTACAGCATTACAACGCACATGCACGAAGTGAGGTCCATAAAGACATGGTTTGCCGAGGTTGGTGTGGAAGAAAGCGAGTAGCCTGCACAAAGCTCTGACCTCAACTTCACTGAAAACCTTTGGGATGAATCGGAACACCAACTTCGTGCCAGGCCTTCTTGTTAGACATCCATGTCCAAACTTGTGCCCTTGTGACTGAATGGTCAGATGTACTTTCAGCCATACAATGTATTTTCAAGTCCTGCAGTTGGGGTATTTTAGAGGATGATTCGTCTGTGACTGGGGTATTTTAGTGAACTTTTGGTGAGAGTATTTTACAAGAATTCTCCTGAGGTTGAGATGATTTAGAGAACAATTCTCCTCAGGCAAGGGTATTTTAGAGGATGACTTCTGCACTCAGGGTATCTTGGAGGATGATTCCCCTGTGGTCAAGGTATTTTAAACAGACTATTCTCCTGTGGTTGCAGTATTTAAGATGATTCTCCTGTTGTCGGGGTACCTTACAATGCGTATTTTCGAAGATGATAGTCCGGAGGCTGGGATATTTTAGGCGATGTACTCCTGACTGGTGTATGTGCGGTGGTTCTTCTGTGACTGGTGGTTTTCTTGTCAGTGGCTTATGGTTCTCCTTTGATTGGGGAGGTATAAGTGATGGCTCCACTGAGAGGGGCATTTCAGGTGAAGGATCTCCTCAACTTGGGATATTTATCCACATAGTTGTTGTCTCATGTTCTTACATTCATGCATTACCCATTTGACAGCAACCTTTTCTATTCCCGCATTGTTCTTTCTCTTGGCACAGAATAAAGGTTGACTGTACGCCATCTGGTCTGAAGCTCAGTATCTGTAGCGCAACAAGCCCAAACCCCACAACCTGTCTATCCTGGAGCAAAGTCATTCTGGATGTAGTCATCCTCTTGCGCTCATATGCTAACAACCAAACATACGAGTGGCTGTTCTTTATCCAAGTAGAACTGAAAATGGACTTCATTCATTACCAGGCTGGTGTGTGCGCACACACATACACACTAATGGTATACTGGCATTTCAGTCTGTCAGATCACATTAGAAGATGCATTACAGTGCAAAGGACAGGAGTCTGCATACACAAACAGACGAATACATGCAGTGAGGTAAGGATGCTCAAACCAGCGAGCTTCATGTCTGAAAATGGTTCTTTGCTGAATTTTCCGCTATGTCTCGCAGGCAGGACGCAAGAAAGAGAGAATCTAGAGAAAGCCTGCATGAAGACCCAAGAGAGAACAAACCAGGAAAACCACTATGGGGGAAAAAAAGGGAAAAAAGAGCAAGAGTGAAAGCACTCCTTCTCTCTTCCATGAAGGGAATCACTCGATGATAGGATGACCTAAATTCTGCACCAGACATTGCTACAAGCCCGCACGGATTTAAGAGACCATGAAGAGGGGAAAGGAGCAAAAGAGAGAAAAACTTGAGCTGATAATCTTTTTGTTTTTTTCTTTTCCCCTCATCGGGCGGAAGAACAGTTACATAAAAGGCATCTATAATTCCCTTCCATGCAGATCAAAGAAGAACAAGGCCTCAGTGTGCATATGCACTCCGGCTGCCCTAAGGGAGACAAGTGTGTGTATGAGTATCAGTGTGTGTGCGCAAGTCCCAGCCCCACTTTCTTTTTTTTCCTTTCCATCCATCTTAAGCAGTGAATTAGCCCACATCAAAAATAGTGGCAACCTAAATTCAGCTTTACAGTAAAGCACTAGCAGAAACAAGACCACTTTTGTAACATTGAGTTGAATTATGGATTCTGACTAATCAGGTGTTGATTATTAATTTTCTATAAGAGCAGCTCGGACAGTAGTGCAGCTGCAAATCAGGTTTATATTTGACTAGTGCTGCAAACCATGTACACCATCTCTGTGTACAAAGAGATAGATAGAGCTGTCCAACTTATTTTTTAGCTCAGAAGAATGACCTTTGGGAAGTCTGGTCCATGGTTCCAGGACACATGTTTTTGGTCTTGCTGTTTTTTTGTTGTTTTTTTTAACCAAGAAACATGAATGTTTTCAGGAGCAAGCCCCTTTCATATTAAGTACTTGGTATTACTATACTGATTACAGTTTGTTACATCCAGTCTTAGGATGTGGACCTGCTGTTTAAATGGCCATTTCAGTCAAAGCTGGGGCAATTTTGCCACCTTGTGGATATATTAGCATACTACAGCTTAACTGTGGCACTGTGTGAAATTGTAAGACCAGTTTTTTTGTTTTTTTTAGCATGGTAAATTTCTTAAATGTCAATCAGCATAGAACACAAATGTAATATTTCGTGGAAAGTAGGCAAGAGAGAAGCAAATATACCTGGTTAATGTACAGTAGGTAACATATGTAAGGTAACATACTAAAAACTCCAAAATTTTTGATTTCTAAAACCACTCCCTGCATCTTCCTCAATAGCATCGCGTGTAACATGACGGAGCTGTGAGGAGACAATACATTATATACTCACCATTCACTTTAACAGGAGCACCTGGTCACCTGCTCATTCATGCAATTATCCAATCAGCGAAAGATAATGTAGAAGTAGATAAAGACCAGACGAGCCTGTGACGAAGGTTGAAATGGATTTAAATACCTAATAGACATAATCCTATTTGTTTTGAAATAACCTTTAGATGGATTTGCCTACATCCAAGATATTTTCACTCACTAAAATGTTTACTCTTGAATATCTTAAATCTCGGAATGTGGCAAACTTGCCCCTTTTAGCAGATACTGTATTTTGCTATTCTACACCAAAGCTGCTATTTCCTGCCATTACCCACCCAGTTGGAGGCTCTCATTAAGCTGTAAAAACACAAGCTTTGTTTGAACCCTTTGAAAATGCTGATAAGGACATGACCATTATTTCCATGCCACTTCACTTAGGCGTCACTCCAAACATCAAATCCATCTTCCTCTTCAAGTTATTTAACTGCAGTTCGTCTGGAAAACAACCACGACCAGCCTGCCATATCCAGTCCTACTACTGGAATCCACGGATCTGTATGCTCTTCTGTCGATGAAACCACTGAAAAACATCTTCAAGGACATGGCACTTTTTCCATCTTTGGTGGAAATTTTGAGTTTGAAGTTTGATTTTTGGAACATCAACCCTGTCAAGGCTTAACAGGACTGCATGGAGCTTCTCTCCGGCTGCATCACTTCGTCTCTTTCACAATTTGATTTGCGGCAGTTTGCCAGACCTTGACCAGATCTTGGATGATCATCAGAACAAACTGGTCTACTACACCACTGACTCAATCTTTGTGAAGTCCCGAAAATCCTTCCGTTTCCACCCTCAACCATGACTGACTGGGGTTTTCTCAGCGAACTGTTTGGCTCCCTGCAGGCACACTCACCCATGCTGGGTCGTCTCTGGCTGCTCCTCATGCTGGTCTTCAGGATGCTGATCCTCGGTACAGTGGCCAGCGACATGTTTGATGATGAGCAAGAGGAGTTTTCCTGCAACACCTTGCAGCCAGGATGCAAGCAAGTTTGCTACGACCACGCCTTCCCTATCTCCCAGTATCGCTTCTGGGTCTTCCACATTGTGCTCATCTCCACCCCTGCTCTAGTGTTCCTCATGTACACCATGCACCACCACAAGAAGCACCAGGTCCACCCACAAGGCTCCACCATCAGCATTCTTGAAGCAAAGCAGGACCTCCACCTCAAGCGTCTTTACCTAGTTAATGTGGCCTTCCGGATGGTGTCTGAGGTGGGGTTCCTGTTCGGACAGTGGAAGCTGTACGGCTTTCGTGTCGAGGCTCAGTTCTCCTGCAGTCGCTTCCCTTGTCCCCACACTGTGGACTGTTTCACCTCCAGACCTATGGAGAAGACCGTCTTCTTGCTCTTCTACTTTGTCATTGGAGTTCTCTCGGCCATCTCCAGCCTTGCTGAATTCATTCACATCATCTTGAAGTGGTTCATGAAGAGCAGTCATGGGTTAAAGTCCTTGGTTAGGGAGGATATTGAAATTCAGGAAGAGGATGGTAAGAAGTATTTGACCCAACTTGAGAACCACCAAGGAAGTGCAGTGAACCCAGGGAGAACCAGGGAAGTGCTGCAGTTCCCTGGAAGGACTGGTAGGTCAAGAACCAACACTGGCTCAAAGAAATCCAGTATCAGGCGCAAGAGCCTTGGAGAAAACCACTACCAGAAAAGTGCCGAACTGATAGTGTGAGGACCAAAATTTTCAAATGTTTAAGTGGTGCATAAGTCTTTATTTGCTGCATTTACACATCCATATATTTGCATAAGAATTTAAAGTCACATGTTTGGCAAAAACTAATTTTATCTGAATGTAACCATACTGTAAATTGTGTATAATATTTTCAACCCCTCAGTACATCAACTAGAATTCTGATTGGTCAGGTGTTGCTTAATTTTTTTTTATACCAACAGCTGACAGTAGTGCAGCTGCAAACCACAGGTTTATATTAATGTGCTTGTTTTATTATACGCTCCACATAAACAGACTAACAAACATGTAATTGTTGATCTGGTGATGTTTTCTGTAAGATGTTTAATAAACATTTATGGAAGGAGTCTCCAATTTCACCACTTTCTAATAGTCAGTTTTCTAAGTTTTCTGAAACACGAGGAAGTCAAGACAGAGGATACTATTTACTTGTTTCACGGATGTTCCACATTAAATAAAACTGTAAAGAATGATGTGCTGTTTAATAAATTTTTTTTTAAAAATTGTAATGTTAGAAAACTGCTGTGGTATAAGAGGAATAAAGCACTTGGGGACAATAATAATCAACTTTGGAGTGGTATTATTAACTCTGCTTCATCACACCACCCTGTCACTGTCACTCTTTTACTGAAACAGCAACTCAGGAGTTTCGTCTCTTCGCCTTCATAATTCACTGAGGTCACTTCAGCAACACGGACTGAAAACACACGTTCGATTAAAAGTAGACTGTAACGTTAATACTGAGCAACTGATCACTCTTGGTGTAAAAGGAACTCTACTTTTCTGCACATTTGTGCATGATTACTAGAAAACAGAAGCAACATCTCTAAATAAAATTCCAATACCTACCCCTTTTGAAGAACGGTACAAAAAAAAAAAGAAAAAAAAAAAAAAAAAAAGTTACTGAAACCATTTCCTGCTAACGGAGGTCAAGAACATGAAGCAAAGGTCATAGGCAAAGTTTATTTTTGAAAAATATAGTAGAAAAAGGTAATAGAAAATATTTACAAGACAACAGACAAATCGTTTCTCAAACACTTCAGAAATCTTCCACATAAAAATATTACTTTTTCAGAAGTTTCAAAATGTGATACTGAATGGCTATAAAAGGAAATAAAACTGAAAGTTTTAAAAAATATATATATATTTACAACGTTAGCTTCATTCTAGTACCATGAGGTGAAGGTAAACGCTCTAAAAGTCATCGTCCGAGTCCGAGTCCAGCAGGTAGGTGACTGGTTTTGTGCTGCGTGCCGTTTTGCTTCTTGGTGCCACGGCGGAGGACGTCAAGTCCAAAGAAAAGCTGTCGTCATCGTCCCGCTTACTTTTCTAAACACAGCAAATACATCGATTTTTGGGTCAGCGCTTCTCAAAGTTCATAGTCCTGAGGTTCGTGACAACCCAGGATTATATTTTGTTCTTATAGTATATGTATACGTAACGTTACGTTTGGTTTTATGTTAGGTTTATTTCTGAATTATTAGCCGATTTGACAGGAACAGAATTCAGTTAATTTAATCCGAACCTCAATCACAAACTGAGGGTCAGTAAGACGGCAAAAATGTCGTATCACGATACTTCTTTATGAATCACATCACAAAACTGACACCTTGGAAGTCCTGAATGACCAGTTGGGAGGATGTGACATCACACAGCATGATATTTCTACGATTCCGTGGTTTCTACGATACGCATCACGACACGTTAGCTAACTGCCAGAGAAATGGCTGCATTTATAAAAAAAAGCTACTTTTTATTTAATATCTACAAAAAAAAAATAAATTATTTGAGAAAAGGAGGAAAATTATTTCACAAGGTAAAAAAAAAAAAAAAAAAGTTTCGTAACATTTTCAACTCGACTTGGCGTGACTGAAACGTACCTTTCCTGCAGCTGTGGCTTTGCCCTTGAGGCGCGCCATGAGGTTTCCTCCGTCCGAGTCGCTGTCTGAATCGTCGCTGCTCAGCGCCACTTTCCTCTTATGCACCGCTGCTTTTCTGGCTGCCGGCGCAGGGGCGGAGTTTTCGGATTCGCTGGACGTCGGCTTTTTCGTGGCCGTGCTCTTTTTAGCGGCCGCGGGTTTGGACAGCGCGTCGAGGATCGATGGCTGCTTGACGTCTACGCAAACAACCGGCGTGTTAGTGAAGCCACGTTTATTAACACTACATCATCTAATCAGTCAGGAAGTAAAACGATGGCTGTTTCCACAGCGTGACGGACACGAGCGTGCTCACCGAACACTTCCTGAGTTCACCTCTGAATATTTACACTTCATACCACAGCTCTGCATTCTGAACTCTGGATTCTGGCCAGAAGTTAAGAGTAATGCAAATCACAGGTCTATGTTAACACGCTCACTCTAATACTATCGTTTCTATAGCAACAGCCCATTCACAGGGACTTGTAATGAGAGGTTTAAAAAAAAAAAAAAAAAAAAAAGTATAATTGTTGATATGGTGAAGTTTTCTGTACGATTTTTGTTAAACAGTTATGGAAGGAGTCTCCAGTGACAGCACTTTCACTCTACCTGTTGCTGTTCCTTTCTTTTTGGAGGCAGCGGTCGTCTTCTTCGCTGCGGGTTTCTTTGCGGCGCCGTCGGCTGCTTTCTTCACCGCTTTCTCTTTGGGCTTGGGTGGCGGTTTAGAAGCAGTGCTGTCAGCTGTACGCATATGCATGTAGACGTTAGTGATAGGAAAAAAAAAAAAAAAAACAGCAAGTATCGTGACAAATATGTAACGTTCAGCTCCTCAGAGTTCTTACAGGTGAGCGTGCTCTTCACTGCCTCTTTGTCTTCCTTTGCTTTTTTCACAGTTTTTTTCCTGTAAGAGAATTTACGGAGAAAACCGTTACGGACATGTCGCAGGTTTAAGATGGCTGGACGTGGTCCAGACGAGGCTTAGAAGACTCACGGTGGAGGCGGGGCAGGCGAGTCCTGCTCACTCTCGGACATAGCGCTGGGTTCTGGGACAAAAATGTCATCGTTGTCGCCGTCGTCGTCGTCATCGTCTTCAGCGACTGCTGGAGCTTTCTGTTTACCCAGACTCTCCCAGTTCCCAGATTCATCCTCACTGTCAGACAGGCAGTACTTAACAGCGGCTGAAACACAAATTCACATCTATATAAAAACCAGAAACATCAATCAAACACACTCGGGTACTGGAGTAACCGCGCTCTACTACAGAGAGGCAATTGTGCGATGAAAGAGTAACTATTACGGTTTAAAAAAAAAATTGATTATTTTCCTTACAACAGCATGTGTAACAAGTTCCTGTTCTCACTTACGTTATAGCAGCTATAAACACTCGCTCACTCAGACTCTTTTTCTCTCCCGAAGTTAAAAACAAACGTGTGGTTTGTCACGTTACTGAGAAGCTGCGAAGTGTAAACTCCTAAAGACTGTCCGAAAAGTTACAGCTTCACCTCTTACACTGGAGACTCCTTCCGTAAATGTTAAATAAATGTCTCCTTACGGAAAACGTCACCATATCAACGATTACACACGTTTTTAATCCGTTTGTGTTGTGTAGCTGCCATGCAACTCCCTGTGAATGAGCTGTTACTATAGAAACGATAGCGTAATAGATCGAGCGCATTTAATATAAACCTGTGATGTGCAGCTGCGCTCCTGCCAGAGCTGCTGTTATAGGAAATCAATCAACACCTTCTGACCAATCAGGGGACGTCACTCTGGACTGTGAGTGTGTTAAATTACCGTTAGCTTTTCTGCCCAGCCGCTCTCTGGGAGCTACATCGTCCGCACTCGAGGACACGTCTGAATCTTCTGCCCCGGTCTCGTCCTCGTCAGATGACCATGCGTTCTTCTTCTTCTTCTTCTCCTTCTTGACCGGTTTAAACTGCAGCGTGGTCTGCTTCCCTGACTTAGAACCTGAAAAAGGAAAAACTTTTTCAGCTCGGATGCTCTGGAGCTGCAGGTTAATAAGACCAGTGCATGACATGATTCCAAATGCACACACGTGTTAGAATGGTAATGTGTTTCCTTTCATTCAGTACCTTTCTCCTTGGACTCCTTCTTGACCTTTTTGGTGAGACGAGCGGCAAGTCCCATCTCCTGAGAGTCTCCTGCTTCAGCATCCTCATCGCCGAACTCCATCTTCATCACCACGCTGCCGTCGCTCTCAGACTGCGGACACACAGGCGGGTTTAGAGACACAAACACACATACAGGGAAGCAAAAAAAGCACAGCAGTGACACACTGACATCACACACACACACCTTGACTTTGCCCTTCTTGGCTCCGCCCTTTTTGACGGCCTGGTCCTTCATGGCACTGGTGATGCGAGGAATGACGCGGCGGCCCTGAGGGGTGGGCATGGTCTCGTCTTTCAGCTTCACCACCTTCGATTTGCCCCCTTTGACCTTGACCTGGGTGATCGGGGCCTGGGCGGCTCGCTCGGCCTGCTCCACACGCTGCGGCGAAATATCATTTCTTAAATAAATTCTAAAAATTGGAATTGTGGCTGAATTGCTGTGGTATAAGAGCGTATTTGTCGTATTTAAAATGTCTATAAGAAATTTAGTGCAAGATTATAAACGGAAAGACGCCTTTTTGTTTTTATCAGTGTGCTTTCGGTAAGACGCTTGCCTCCAGCTCCTCAGTAAAGGCAGCGAGATCCTCCCTCCACAGATCCGAAGGAGACTTCCTCTTCAATACGCTCAATTCGTTCATCTATAACCAAAAATAAAAAAGAATAATAAAACACGATGTGGTTTAGCATCGAGCACGCTAACGGCACGTCGCGTGCGTTCAAACGCTTTTGTTCACGTCGCGGTTACCTTTGCATCTCTCTGCTTGCACAGCTCGTCTTTCTTCTCTTTAGTGAGGAACCACATGGGCATGCTCAGGAGGTAGTTATAGTCCGGTCCTGACGTCTCTTCCTCTTTTTCTTTCTCCTCGTCTTCATTACCTGCTTCTTCCTCCACGTCCTGGAATGAAACGTGCAGACGTTTACGGCTCATGCGTGCAGGAGGACGGAGTGAAAGGCAAGACTGGGTTCATATCCTGCATTAGAGTACCTTCTCCTGAGACTCCTTCCAGGCCTTCACGGGGTCCGAGTCGTAGCCCATCTGCTGCAGCATGCGGATCAGCTCCTTCTTGGGCTTGTTCTCTGAATTAAGCAAAAACAACAACAACAAAAAAGACAATGATTGCTAACTCCTCGACGCAGAATGCTGTCTTAATGACGGAAAGGACAGTTTGAACGCTCCTCCTCGAATCTCTCACCAATGACGAGCGTGCCCTCGATCTTCTCCAGAATGAAGCGTGCCTGGTTGGAGAGCTTGGCGCTTTCGGCTCCCAGCATGCCGAGCAGCCAGTCCTTCCTCAGCACGTAGTACTTCAGGCGCAGCTCGAAGAAGTCCTTCACGATGTCCTGCACCGTCTCGTACTTCTTCAGGCTGCCCACGTGGTCAAACAGCACCTGTGCGTGTGAGGCAGGAGGTTTAGGCCCACGGTTAACGTGGCCACACACTGAGGAGCTAAACACTTATACACTCGGCTGCGAGCGCGTCCGGTCTTTACCATGGAGTTGCAGGTGAGTGGGTTCTGGAGCTTGAAGACTTTGTGCAGGCCCGCGGCCTCGGCCTCGCGCAGCCTCTCCTCCGTCATTTTGACCACGAAGCGCACCGTGGTGTCCGTGTGGTACTCTTTATAATCCGTGATCAGAGCGGGCGCCTTATCAGAGCCGTTCAGCATCACCTCCAGCACGTTCTCCTTGTACGTCTAGGGGGGAACAGCATACACAATCATCAGCTACTATTTACTTTTCCTAATGTGTATGCGCTTGAAGAAAAACAGCAAGTGAAATCTGTCGGATGTGCAAAGAAACTTGTGCTGTGCTGAAAGACGGCACGCTGAGCTAAAATAAAAACTAACTGGACAAAGGGTTCTCCGTGGAAACGGAGCCGCTGTAGAATGATTTCAAAAAATATTTGTGAAAGGAGGAGAGAGGAAATGATCGGGTAGAGGACAATAAAATGCTCAGGATCACTGACCTGAGTCCAGGTTTTTACAGGCAACTCTGAGATCTCGATGGTGGTGGAGTCGATGATGGCCACCTCACCGCTGTTCATGTACTGGTTGGTGGTCAGCTCCTCAATGGTTCCTTTAAAGCCCTTATAACTGGGCAACTGCATAACAGAACAATGGATTTACTTTTTTTTATTTTTTTTATTTCACTATTATGTAACTCTCAGGTTGTTTGTGTAAATGGGGTGTGTGCACTATTCTACCATCCATCTGACTGCATGTTAGCTACTAACCGCTGGCTGTTAATCTCCTACAGAGTAAATTTGTGCTCAGTGACACTAACACTCGGACATCGTGTCCTGTAACTAACCATGGGCAGAGGCTCGTGGCCGTCGAGCATGCGGTGGATGTTGCTGACGATTTCGCGCACGTCGTAGTTGGGGAGGCGACTGGCCCAGCCCGTACCGATGCCGTCGGCGCCGTTGGCCAGAACGAGAGGGATGATGGGAACGTACCACTCGGGCTCCACGCGCATGTTGTCATCGTAGTTGTACTTGAGCAGGTTGTCATCCACAGCAGGGAAAAGCAGCCGAGCCAGAGGACTACAGTGTGTGTGTGTGTGTGTGTGTGTGTGTGTGTGTGTGTGTGTGTGTGTGTGAGAGAGAGAGAGAGAGAGAGAGAGAGAGAAGTAGGACATGAACACACAAAAATATATATACACAACTACAAATATAAATAAAATACATTATAAATAATTTGTAAAAATCTTATAAAATCTTATTTTAAATACACAGTTTAATTCAACACCTGCCTCAACCCAAGCATAGAACCACACAATCAAGAACCGCATGTGTGTGTGTGTGTGTGTGTGTGTGTGTGTGTACCTGAGCATGGTGAAGATGTATCTGGGGCTGGCCGAGTCTTTGCCTCCGTGAAGGCGTGTACCGAACTGCCCCAGAGGCTGCAGCAGGTTCAGATTGTTGCTGCCCACAAAGTTCTGTGCCAGACCCACGATGGTCATCATCAGAGACGTCTAAACACACACACACAATCAATTTTACTTTATTTCCATTTCCGAATTCAGAATTATAGAACTCAGATTAAAAAAAACGAAAAGAAAAGACTGGAAGTTCACCTCTCCATGGTGATAGGCCGACATCTCGGCAACAGAGCCGGCGAGCTGGGCCACTTTCACCTCACGCTTATCGTTCCGTTTCAGGCAGCAGAACACCACCTTCCTCTGACCCGGCTTCAGACCTGACACACACACACACACACACACACACACACACACGTTATCATCTGCCTATATTGAAAAAACAATAAACTCAAACAAAACCTTAGTGCATTTAGGCGAATAAAATGGAGTCGTGCTAACACTTTATATTCATAATAAAAAAAAATGTTTATATATATATATATATATATATATATAAAAGAATATTTAAAGGTGCATTTTTTATGTCCCGTGTCCTTTCCCCTTCAGTGAATTGGCTTTTCCACAGGGGAAAAATTCATGAGTGATTGGTCCGACTGTGTCGTAGCTGAGAAAGCAAAAAAAGTGTAGAACAGTGTCTCCTGTATCACCATGGCGACGAGTCAAAAATAAATAATCATTAATACTACAGCTAAATGTTGGCACCTCCGCTGCAAAGCCCCGCCCACACGCACATGATGCCTAGACTGGAACACGTGAATGCTACATGCTTTCTGGACTGACGGGACTAGCACGTGATCTCACTACTGCCACCCAACACACACACACACACTTTAATAAATTATAAACATCTCACCGTCCACCAGACACGGGATGGATCTCTCGTTGTCTGAGTTGGAGAAAAGCACCAGCTCCTTGTTAACAAAGTCGTGGTAGGTGAGCGACGTGGTCGCCTTCCCGTACAGATACTCCTGTTCTCACACACACACACCAATTTTAAAATTTGCATCTTTACACAATTCAAAGCAAACATTCAGGTCTAACCGTTGCCATGCTGACCTCAGGCAGGTTGTGCTCCCGGCGCTGTCGCCTGTTGATCATGAAGCTGGTGAGCCACTCCTTTCTCTCTTCCACTTTCTTCTTACTAAAGGCCTAGAAGCAGAGCGTGTGAAAAAATAAAACGCATTGAGAAAACATGCCTCGAGAGCGAGTTAATACGCGAGTCATTTCTGTTAGACTGTAAAAGTGGCCGTGATTACAAGGGTGATCGCCTCGTCGTCGGCAGGTCCTGAGTATTTAAACGGGATGCGATGTCTCGCCATGTCCGAGAAATACTCTTTAGCCTCCTGGGCTGTGCTGGTACCCAAACCTGGAGGGGAGCAACAAACAGAAACGAGGTCAGATCATTACAATCATCTCCCCAAAAAAAAAAACTAAACAAAAACAGGTCACTGAACAGCAAATTGAGACCCATCACCGTGATTCCTTCATGATCCCCGATGTGCGCAAAAAAAATAAATAATAACCCTGGCTGCTTACATTTAGCGCCGGACTACCACAGGTTTTTAGGGACAAACCTTTGTAGTACTTGATCTTCCATGATTTCAGGTTGCTCTGCTTGTCTTTCCACTCAGTGAACTCTGGGATGCTATAAAAGGAGAGCGACTGCTTCTTATTCGACGCCTGCAGAGAGACAGCACACAAAACCTGATAAAACAGCTCACATACGGGTATCGGGTATGATGGGGAGACGTCTACAACCGTTTGGCCATATAGTGTATATATAGTGTACACTATAGATTATTAAATCTGTACATATTGAGGTACACACACACACAATTCCTGTGATTGACTGGCACGCAAACTTAAATTTGTACCCAGGAACTGCTGCTGTAATCATAAAGACTGTCCGGTGCTCATACCAGGACCCCTTACTCACAATCTGCTCACCCTGAACATGCTTTTCAGCACGATTAGTACTGTTTAACTGTGTACTATTTAGACACAGATTCCTAAAGCATGTGAACATTAGTATAACACACACACACACACACACACACACACACAGACCTTGATGATGGGAGTGATGAACTCTTCGAGGAAGTTGTGGTGCAGCAGTGAGGGCCAGTTGTGGTGGATGAAGTTGATGAGAAGCCCTTTGATGTGGGAGCCGTCCTGATCCTGAAGCAGGTGAAACAGCACACGTTAATACAGACATCAGAACCTTACGCTCAACCCACACGTGAATTAGCGCCGGTGGCCGACCTGATCCGTCATGATCATGAGCCTGCCGTAGCGCAGCGTCTTGAGCGACTCGGGGTCGCTGTAGTTCTTCCGGTACTGCAGACCCAGGATCTTGATGATGTTATTGATCTCGGCGTTCTCCATGATCTGCAACACACACACATACACACACACACACACACACACACACAATGATTGTGTTTGTGCGTTCAGTTGCACGATCACTTTCACTTACAATGAAAGTTTATTTCATGTGTGTAGTTGTAGTTGTGTGTGTGTGTGTGTGTGTGTGTGTGTGTGTGTTCGCACCTGTTTGTGCGAGGCCTCCCGCACGTTGAGCATTTTTCCACGCAAGGGGAAAACGCCGTAGCGATCACGGCCCACCACACCGAGTCCGGACACGGCCAGGGTCTTGGCCGAATCTCCCTCGGTGAGGATCAGAGTGCAGCCGGCCGAGTTCTTACCACCTAAACACACACACACACAGAACAAAAGCATTACAGCTTAACGAGTCAAACTTGGACACACACATTAGCAGCAGTTATCATTTTACTTCTACTCAGGGATGAACAAAAGAACATAAATGCCCTAGCTAGCTCCCAGGGGAAGTAAAATCTTCCAGTCCTGTGTCCTGGAATTTAATGTAAGCTAGTTTGCTAGTTAAGTGCAGTAAAAGGTACAGTGAGTTTACTGTCCAGCGTATCGTTTCCAATGCAGCAGGTCATGCTTGCTCAGAAAAGTACTGTGACGTATTTGATCACGATACTGATATTACATCGTCTTCTCGCCCAGCCTTAATAAACCCTGCTCCGAGATGGCGCCCGTACCTGCGTCGTTGGCGTCGTCCAGTTTGGGCACGCCCTTGATCTTGGTGTGTTTGACAGCCGAGCACTTCTTGTTGAGCTGAGTCTGAGCTTTAAACTTCACCCAGTTCATCACGCTCTCCACGATGCCGCAGCTGTTCGCCTGACAGTGGGGAAAACACGAGAAACAAAACGGTGCTTACTAAAACACATACATTTATTCTTACAGAAATTTGGGTCTAGTGATGTCAGAAATTACAGCCTTGCTTTTGTTTTATTGCTCTCATTAAATGCTCTGGGTTCAGATTCTTATAAGGATTCTGTTTGTAGTTTAATTATTCTGAGTTATTTTCACACAGGAAACGACAATGACTCATCCGTCCTATAAGCATTAAAACCAGGATGGGCTCTAATTCAAAATAATGTGTGTGTGTGTGTGTGTGTGTGTGTGTGTGTGTGTGTGTGAGTGTGTGAGAGAGAGAGAGAGAGAGAGAGAGAGA
>CM075014.1:1701715-1712896 GCA_037576675.1 Pangasius sanitwongsei | reverse complement strand
AGAGAGAGAGAGAGAGAGAGAGAGAGAGAGAGAGAGAGAGAGAGAGAGAGAGAGAGAGAGAGAGAGAGAGAGAGACCTGTTTGATGAACTTGTCGCTGAGTGTACAGGTGGAGCCGAAGCTCTTCTGCTGGAGCGTCATGTTCTCTTTGGTCTGCGAGTCGAAGCTGGGGTTCTCGATCAGGCAGTTCACAAACAGCCACACGTGGTTCTTCACCTGAAACACACACACACACACACACACACACACACACACACACACACACACACAGGTAAAGCTCAGTGTTTCTGAAACACGTCACTTGGCGCGAGTTAAAATGGCAGTCGATTCGAACGCAGGGTGTCTCGTGTTACCTGGAAGGGCTTGACTGCCACGCCGCCTTTGTTCTTCTTCTTCACCACCTCGATCATCTTGGACACGATCTGGTCGGCCACATAGTCCGTGTGTCTGCCACCCTAAAAAAAACACACACACACACACACAGTTTTAACAAGGCTAGTTAGTTGGCTGATATTAAAAGCTAACATTAAATAACCCTTTCCGGTTTTTCAGACTTTCGTGGAAGCCGTATGCTGCAGAAGGTGCGTGTACCTTGGTGGTGGCGATGCTGTTGACGAAGCTGACCTGCTGGAAGCCCTTCTCGCTCATGGTGAGACAGACCTCCCAGCGCGGGTTCACCACCTCGTGCACTACGGTGAGAGGAGAACCCGTCTCGTCCGTTCTGTCCTTCACATACAGGTCCACGTAGCTGCGGAACCCGCTCACCTGAAACACACAATTATAATGGAAGATTGTCAAGTCTCAGGAAACTGGTCAAAGTTATTTCAGAACGCACAACAGCAAGCAGGAGAGGAGGAGCAGGAGCATGAGCAGGAAGAACAGGAGAGGAGCAGGAGAGGAGCATGAGCAGGAGAGCAGGAGAGGAGCATGAGCAGGAGAGGAGCATGAGCAGGAGAGCAGGAGAGGAGCATGAGCAGGAGAACAGGAGAGGAGCATGAGCAGGAGAACAGGAGAGGAGCATGAGCAGGAAGAGCAGGAGAGGAGCATGAGCAGGAAGAGCAGGAGAGGAGCATGAGAGGAAGAACCGGAGAGGAGCATGAGCGGCGGTGCAGGAGAGGAGGAGGAGGAGGAGGAGGAAGAGCACTTACGGGCAGCTTGGTGCCGTTGAGGTACACCTTGACGCCTTTGGTGGAGCCGGCGATGTCGTACGCACGCCTCGTCAGCAGCGCCACCGTGTCGCGGTCCAGAGTCTCCATCTTGAACTTGGACAGATCCGGCTGGAAGGAGATGCAGGTGTAGTCGTCGCCGCTGAACGGCTTGATTTTGGCCTCGCCTGCACGGCCCATGTTGTCGTACCACGTCTGCAGATCACAACATTTCAAACCATTTACTGCATAAACAGCAGAACTCCAGGGCTTCATACTGTGTTTGACTTTATTCAAATGTGTTTACGGACCAAGATCATCTCAAACCGCACCTTTAAGGCCAACAGTTCTGTGTTTATTAACACAAAAAAAAAAAACAAAAAAAAATAAAAAAAACACCAAGACAGGATGGTGTGATGTGGACCAGTGCAAACCCGAGGTGTTTTATTCCTCTTACACCTCAGCAATTTGTCGAATTGCATCTATTTATCAAAATCACACTTTTTTTTATTCGTTTGTAGCTGTATTTAAATAAACCCCAGAGCTTCGGACCTGTTTGAAGCACTGCTTGGACTCTCTGCATGCCGTCTCCACGGTGAACTTGGTGCTGAAGATGTTGCACAGCTTGGCGCCGTATCCATTACGGCCACCTAGTGACACACACACACACACACACACACACACACACACACACACACACACACACACGAGAGCCATCCATAGGTATTGAGCACGTCTCACAGCTCCGGGGCGTGACTGTTATCAGATAGTACCGGTGTCGTACCCGTGACCTTCTTCTGGTCATCGTCGTAGTTGCTGGAGGTGAGGAGCTGGCCGAAGATGAGCGCCGGCACGTACACCTTCTCCACTTTGTGCTCCACCACTGGAATGCCCTTCCCGTTGTTCCAGATGCTGATGGTGTTGTTCTCTCTGGTGTGGGAGAGAAACAGTTCGGAAATACATAATCGTACAAATAGCCGTGTTTTTATTTATTCTTTTGCCGGAAAGACGTCGATCGCGCTTCCGTTATTTTACGTGTGAAGATGAGGATTACGACACTCACGGGTCAACAGTGATCTTGATGCAGTTCATGCTGCCGTCCCTCTGCTTGTTATCTGCAGCGTTGACTGTAAAAACGAAAAGGTCGAATAACTATCACAATATCAAACAAGCCATTTTCTAATTTCTGTACTTTCTGGAGCACAACATGCCCTGAATTTTTTTTGTGTGGGTGAAGCAGATATGTAACAAAATGTTACTTACAGGAAGTTATTATTATTTTAATGAGCACAATCATAATGGGCCAGAGTGCCTTTACAGTAGATGTGCTACTCCAGGAATTATGGTATTGTCCCACACCCATTTGGTAAAATATCACTAACCCCTAGCGTTATATATATATATATATATTAATATACAGTATTAATCATATTATATCACTTAAGACTTCGGCAAAGAACTCGGTTGCCGAGGAATCCAAAGAATACGGTAATGGAGGTTCACGCAGACGCACCCAGGATCTCGTCGAAGATCTTGTAGAGGCCGGGGACAAAGGTGACGTCCCTGCAGTTCATCCCCACCACTTCGTCGAACACCCACATTTGCTGGAAAACGACAAGAAAACAGGAGAGACGTGTATTCATGTGTATACACAATCTAATGAATGTTTACTGAGTGTAACTGACTGCCCTGGTCATGTATGGAGATCCTCCTGGAGGCAGGTGTGTATGAGAGAGAGGCTACGCACCTGCGTGACGGGCTCCACAGAGCCGATGTAGGTGTCCGGCCGGAGCAGGATGTGCTCCAGCTGCGTCTTCTTCTGGTAGATGCGCTCCACGGAGAGACGCTTCTCATCCTTCTTCGTCTTGCTCAGGGCCTTGTTCTCAAACAAAGCCTGAGGAGAAGATCGAGATAAGACACACATCAGTAACAGTGGTGTACGGCGGCAACGATTTTGCGATAATGGTTAACAAATGATGCACCAGTTCAGCCCTGACCCACACCTGCAGCACTAGTCTATAAGATGTAGGACTTAAAATGGCATTTACATTCAAGTCCCAACATTAGTTTTCATCTAAATGACCCAAAGTTTTAGTTCAGATTTTAGTGACTTAATCATAATCCTTAACCCTTAACAGTTATTTGGCTTATTAAGTTAACAGTTCATCTAGCAAGCCACATGTTTACCTCATGGTGGAGTTGATTACTGAACTTACCACAGAAACTAGCAAAAGGAAAGTCATTTTATGCAAAGTTTATTTCATTTAAAATGGTTTGTAGTGATGATGCTAAGTGGATTTCATTCAGTTACACAGGGATTTCTGCTAGTCAATACACACACACGCACACACACACACGCACACACACCACTCGTGTGAGGTAGACTAGAATTTAAATAAATTTGCTTTTTAACTCCAAAAAAAAGACTCTAATTCCCAATAAAACTAGCAGAAAACAGAAACTGTAACTAACGGTCTTTACCTTCAGAGGTCCTTCCGTCGCAGCCATTGTATTCACCTCAGGGGGGGTCGGAGCTGCCTTTTAACGTCGAATTATTCCTCAATTATTAAACAATTTAAACGCTAACCTGCCAGTCCAGAACCTACAAACTTCCTTCTGTTAAATTACACCTAAAAACAAACCAAAAACAGGTTTCGGACCTATTTGAACTAGTTTTGCTGCTGTTTAATGGCCCTTCCTCAAACTGAACGCCGGTTAACTGCTCCAGCGCGAGCTCAAGCTCTTTTAAAATTTCAAACCAAACACAGCGCTTCCTCCCGCCAGAACGAATTAACCAATCAGAGTGGAGAGGAGGCGGGGCCACGCAGCATGACCGTTTTTTTTTTTTTTTTAAACTAAGAACGACCATTTTATCGATTTTTACCGGCTTTTTTTTACAATTTAAAAACAGTTTTATCACAAAATTAGTACTTTTTCCACAATATTTTCACACTGATCGCCTTATATATACATATCGTGCTGGGAATTCCGAATATTTCCAATGATTCAAGGCAATCAGCTCGGCTCATCAAGAAGAGTCGACTCTTTCGGCTCCCAAACGACTCTTTGCGTATAATCTGTCTTAAAGGTGCAATAGCATTTTTTTTATTCCTTACTTGTACAAATAACCATGGAGGATATATAGAACAAGATAAAAAACAATTAATTAAAGCCCTGGCCTTAGCGAAAGTGTATTAAGTCGCTGAGAAAACCCGTTTGTTTGTGGGTTTTTTTTAATAGACACTATAGGGGCTGCCTTAGATCATGGGGGCGGAGCTTCGTGCAAATGGGCGGCAATCATTCATTTCAAATGAAATCCACCTAGCCTTTAGAGACCTAATTTAAAAAAAAAATAAAAATACTAATAGTACCTAATGCACCTTTAAAGTCATTTGTGTTTGTCTACAGTCTATTTATCACATAAATTATTTAAAAAAAAATCATACTCTACATTCTGATTAGCAAAACATGACTCAACGTTGCATAGTTGTTATAGAAGCGATTTAATTCTATGTTAAATCATTACGCTACATATGGACAGACAGTAAAAGTTTTTACTGCATTGCTATATCATTGTGTGTGTGCTCAGTGTGGTCTTCTTTGACGTGTTGCGCATTTTGACATGCTTTTCTGCTCACCACGGCTGTAAAGAGTGGTTATTTCGAGTTACTGTAGCCTTCCAGTCAGCTCAAAGGCGGTCTGGTCGTTCTCCTCTGACCTCTCTCATCGTCTGCCCACAGAACCGCCGCTTACTGGATGTTTTTTGTTTTTCGCACCATTCTAAAAATCCCAGGAGATCAACAGTTTCTGAAATACTCACATCAGCCTGTCTGGCACCAACCCCCATTGCTAGCTGTCGAAAATATTGTAATTGCAAGGTGAGCGCTAATAAAATTAATGAACACGACACCTGTATTTACACGTTAACTGATCAGAAATCACGACTTCCGGGCTCGTACGCTTGAACCACACCACACCATGGTCAAAATCACTGAGATCACATTTTCCCTCCAATTCTGATGTCTGATGTGAACATTATCTGAAACTCATGACCTGGATCTGCATAATTTTATACATTGTGCTGCTGCCACACGATTGGCTGATTAGATAACTGCATGGATGTGCAGGTGTACAGGCAGGTGTTCCTATTAAATTGATTGTAAATGCTTTAATCATAAAGGTTATATTATGATTATAATAAAGCTAGTGCATTTGAAACATTTCCTCCCTTCGGCTGCAAAGTGTTATTCGTGAACGAGTCGACTCATTGAGTCAGCTCTTTCAGGTTAACGTTGGGAGCTGACCCACATATATGTCTGAAAAAGAAACGAAGATCCTGTGACTCAGGGAAAAGTCATCAGCATGCGGTATTCAGGATTACATACCATCTTGCTGTTTTTTTTTTTTTTTCCATTTATTTAAACAGATTATTAAAAAAAAAATAGCAAGGAGTCATTTGGGAGCCGAAAGAATCGACTCTTAGTGATGATCTGAGCCAAGTGTGGAAAAAAAGAGCAGAAATTCCCATCAGTGAGCTAGTCTTTAAGTGGAAATAGAGGATGGACTGATTCATGGACATACATTATGTTACCCCTCCTCCATCCTTTCTCTCTCTCTCTCTCTCTCTCTCCCCCACATCATTTCATCACAGGCTTTGGGTGTGAACAGAGCTGTTGTCCTGAACCCTGATGCTCCTCTTGTCTCCGAGAGTGTGTGTCTGTACACGTGTGTGTGTGTGTGTATGATTGTAAATTAATGAATCAGTTTGAGATCTAATCAGCATGTCAGGCATATGAGCAACTCTGTGGGACAGCGCTTCTAACCAGAGGTGGGTTCCCTCACTTCGGTCATTCTCTCTCTCTCTCTCTCTCGCTCTCGCTTTCTTCCATTTGCTTCAATGAAAAATATATGATTTTGTTGCTCCTTCAGTTCAGTAAAAGGCAACTACATGAGAGCTCTTAACTATGTCTCTCTAAAGGTATTTTTAAAAATGATTTTTAAAGGGTTTCATTTGTTTGAGGAAAAAAAAAAGATCTACACAATCTAAGAAAGCAACACAAACTCTTGATTTGGTAAACACAGTTATAGAACCTTGTTTTGTACCAAAATAGAAATACCTTTTGAACTCTAATTAAATGATTGTCGTATTGTTTCAGAGCCACTAAATATTGCACTTGTTCTTTTCGTTTGAAACGTTCATTTTTGTTGTGTTTCATTTTGTTTTTTTGTGTGTTGTGTTGTCTTTTTCGAGCTGCTCATATAAATGTAGTTATATACTGCTATGATTCATTTAGAAATGTTAAACATTGTTCTTGACTGCTGGTTTATTATGTCTTTGGTGAGAAATCTTGTTCTTGTTTATTGCTTTGTTATCTCCAGGTTGGAGATATATGTTTTAGAGATAACACTCTATGGAATAAAACACAATAATTGTGTTCTTGTAGGAAACTAATCAACAGTGGGATGGTGGGCTGAAGCGGAGTTACTGTTACCACACCGAAGTTGATTATTTTCCTATAACAGAAGGTTTATTCCTCTTACAACACAGCAAATTCACAATAATTACAACTTTTTCATTTATTAAAGAATGACACGTCATACTTTTTGTCCATTTATAGTTACATTTAATGTTTCGGATGTCCACGAAACAAGTTAGTTCCTGTTCTCACTTACGCTATAGCAGCTAGAAAGAGTCATTCCCTTACCAGCGTCCCCATGAATGAGCTGTTACTATAGAAACGATAACGTGTTAGAACGAGCGCATCAATACTGCTGTTATAGAAAATGATCACGTTTATAAATGCATGTCGTATGCAAGGACTTGCGGTGTCACTTGTGTTATTTGGCGCTTGTCTTGTTCATTGTTTTTTTTTTTTTTTTTGCTCAGTCAGAGCAGGAACAGATTTGCTGACCAATGCAGAAGTCAGTTTTATCTTCGCCAATCTCCATATTGATTTGTTTGCTATAGCATTTTCCCGGCCTGTCAGCTACTTAGCAGGGATGCTGTATAGATGTGTGTGTGTGTGTGTGTGTGTGGTTTTATGGCCATTAGCTTCATATCAGAGGTGCACTGATGCATTATGGGGGGCTTATTGTAATACAAATTGAGGTGAGTCCCTTGACAGAGAAACACTGCGTGTAATATCATTTTTTTAAAATGTGTCCCCAAATGTGTGTGTGTGTGTGGGTGTGTGGGTGTGTGTGTGTGTGTGTGTACATCCTGAATTTCATGAATTTTTAACCCCCACAGACTTCTTGATGACTGAACTCGCTCTTGGCTATGGGGGGAGGGGCTGTCGTCGACTGCTGAGAACCCGGCTAAAATGTTTAGGTTAGCCGAACGTTGTCTGAGCGTTACACTTCAAACATTTGTACATAATGTACATACGTAATAATCTTTAAAAATGTTTCTTCAGAATTGTTGGAACATTTTGAGATGTTAGGAATGTTAACACAAACGTCTTCATAAAAATATAACCCTATGCAGCAACGCTATTTTTGGTAACGTTACCACCTAACGTTCTGATAACGCTCTCTGTCTTTATTCCATCAAAAAAAAAAAAAAAAGATGTTGAACTTTTAAAGTTTTACAGAAATATACAGAAATTGTTCAGATAATTCTGTAAGATATTTACTTAAGATATTGACTAATTCATTGTAAATCACTTTGATCTTTAAATAAAGATCCTATGAGTCCATGAGATAATCTGAGATACAATGGGCTTTTAATTAAAATATATATATATACGACCATGAGATCATGAGTTTTAAATGAAGATACTATGAGAGCATGAGATAATCTGAGATACAATGAACTTTAAATGAAGATACTATGAGAGCATGAGATAATCTGAGATACATTGAGCTTTAAAGGAAGATACTATGAAAGCATGAGATAATCAGAAATACAATGATCTTTAAATGAAGATACTATGAGAGCATGAGATAATCTGAGACGCAGTGACCTTTAAATGAAGATACTATGAGAGCATGAGATAATATGAGATACAATGAGCTTATATGAAGATACTATGAGAGCTTGAAATAATCTGAGATACAATGAATTTATATGAACATACTATGAGAGCATGAGATAATCCGAGACACAGTGGGATTTAAATGAAGATACTATTAGAGCATGAGATAATCAGAAATACAATGACCTTTAAATTAAGGTACTAAGAGACCATGAGATAATCTGAGATATGGTGGTCTTTAAATTAGATAGTACTAGGCCTTAAGATAGTCTGTCATACAGTGGGTGTTTATAAAGACAATATAAGACCAGGAGATAATATGAGTTATAATGGTCTTGAAATTAAGATGCTACAAGGCTATGAGATAAACTGAAGTACAATAGATTTGTGTTGAAAATGCTGGAGATGAAGATACAACATGAAGACAGTTAAAGAACGTTTAATGAACATCCTCTTAGACACTATTTTGATTAAATATATTATGAGATACCATGGCCTGAATATAATGACTATAGAACATCTCATAATGAGTATGAGATAATATGAGGATAAGGATGAGACCATTAGGTATTGAGATAGTTTGAGTCAGTAGCAACTAGTGACCACTGATTTTGGTGTTGCAGGACGACATTAATAACGACATACCCTCAGTCGAGAGGCTATCACACATGACTTATGCTTAGGAGAACACTTTGAGCGGTTCTAGACGTTCTATTGTTGAGTACTATCATTAACCAGGGTTTACAGGTTTCAGCAACATTGTCATCCCAGATACATCTCAAAAACCACAATAAAGACCAGAAACAATCTGCCTTTGGAAAAGGGAGACATAATTTTTCTCCTTTTTCTCAGACTTTGCGTGGGAAACAAATATTTCAGACATACTGTATTTCTGGTGTAGGTACATTATCCCCTTTTCTTCGTTCAATCTTTAAAATGGTTCTGTATGTCATAGACACACTGGCTGGCTGCACTCACATTTCACCTTTTATGTAGACTTTTTTAGATTTATTCCTGATTATTTGCTATAAAACAAGTATTTTGACACTAGTAACTTGCCCAATTTGGTGTAAAAACCGTTAACCTGGCAACCCGGTCGATAACGGTTTTGTCCCCTGAGCATGGAGCAGCACGATTCTTGCCCCAGTGGGTCTCTATTAGTGCTTGCTGCAGTTCTGAATTTTGACCACTAGGTGCAATAAAAACTCTACGGTGCTAAAATGGGGACATGAGCGAGCAAATCAACAGAACGTTAGCTTATATCTATCAAAAAGCAATCAAAGATAAAATAGCAACAAAATTGTGAATGAAAACTTTCTGAAGATTAATATTTATTGAATGGTTGATTAAAGGTACTGTGAGACCCTGTCAGGAATTTAGGATTTGATGCGCATTTGGTCTGTGAGTTGTTTTCCTTTATATATTTCTGCAGTATTTGACGTTTAATTACACTGTTCATTACTCTTATATATTTGGAAGGTACCAGATGGCACAAGGACTCTGCTGGCCTCTTCACCCGACCACAGTGTGTGTGTGTGTGTATGTGTGTGTGTGTGTGTGTGTGCCAACCTCTCTGGATCTGACCAAATGGTCAACACTGAGTGTGTGTGTGTGTGTGTGTGTTTGAGAGAACAGATAAGGTGGACAGAAGGACAGAAGTGATATTTATTTAAATAATCATGACAAAATAATACTATAATTAATACATACATATATAATAGTTTTAAAGTACATGTTGTATATATTGTTTTATAAATTCTCCAATATTTTGTATGTCATTATTTGAACTGTTAATCATTCAATCATTTAAATCAAATAAACATTAGATTTATTTAATGATATTTTTTTTTAGATATTATTAAGATTATTCAGAGAGGACTCTTACGATGATTCAGCAAGAAGTAGAGAAAAAAATATTTACTGGTTACGATCAGTTTAAATCATACAATTTTATGAAAATGATATTTTTAGATAACGATAATCAAAGTATTTTTTAACTACGTAATATTTTATGTTGATCTGAAAAATGTTCTTTTTTTTCATTGTTATATTTTATTAAAAATCTTCTTTTCATTGAAATGTACTTTTCTAAAACCATTTTTAAAAAATAACAGAAATGTACAAAAATGTAAATTTACTTAAAATGTCAGGTATAGCACATAATATGATTAGGATCATTATAATAAATAAACATAACAAATTCAAATAATAAAGCATCTGCTGTATAAATAAATCAGGAAATTGAGAGTAAACTGGATTTGCATGTACTGTATTTTGTCCTGTGTAAAATGCCTTCGGATTTTTTTCTTTTTTTTTTGGCCTGCAGATAACGTCGCCATGTCCTCCACCCCGCTGGCCGAGACGGAAGAAGATGTGTTTGGTGAGTGACCTCTTCGCTCTCTTCCCTTCCCTTCCCCCTCCTCCATTAGTGCACCATCCCAGCCTTTAATTGACACACACTCGGTGCGTTACGGCCTGAGAGTGGATCAGCAAACGCAAAGCCCTGATACGACCATGAAACAGGATCCCATACACGTGTTCTCTTCTTCCTGCACCGCTCCGTTTAGTACCTTCCCATAGTTTTTTTTCTTTCACTGTTTTAATCGATGCTGTACATTTTCGGCTTGTTGTCCGTAGCTGTGGCTAATTTTCTTAATTGATTTTTGTTCATTTATTTCATAGTCTATATTCATATTGGTGAGTTGAAAGGTTGCTAACATCTTTATTGTTATCATCATTTATTGTTTTCTCTGCTACACTACTACCAACCCTAAACTCTTTATCCACTCAGAGGTCTCATTGAGTTTGACAGAAAGCAGTTTCTACATATTGATTTCAGTGTCTGGGTTTGGTGTCATCCTGAGTTGTAGCTTCCTTTTAGCATGCATATACCATTTTATCACACACACACACACACACACACACACACAAAACTGTTATCAAATTATAGTTGCCAGTTATTCACAAATGTGTGTGTGTGTGTATTGCCTTTATACACCACCACAATGGATTTGAAATAAAACAATCAAGATGTGATTGAATGTAGACTTTCAGCTTTATT
>CM075014.1:1687570-1701615 GCA_037576675.1 Pangasius sanitwongsei | reverse complement strand
TTTGCTGAAAATGGCTGTAATTCCTAAATGGTAAATGCCATATTTTTGTGGAACCTCTTAAAATAAAGCTGAAAGTCGACACTTCAATCACATCTTGATTGTTTTATTTCAAATCCATTGTGTTGGTGTATAAAGGCAAAATCACAAAAACTCTGTCGTTGTCCAAATACTTCCGGACCTAACTGTATATGTACTATAAATAGTAGTAAACTAACCAAAGTGAATATTTGGTGTGACAATCCTTCGCCTTAAAAATGCATCAGTATTCTCAGTAGACTACACTTCATGCAATTTCATTTTTTTTGTCTGAAAAGTGGTACTTTCTTTACCAATATACAAACATTTTATCTGTAAAATGACATTTCGGTTGTTGTTGTTGTTTTTTTTTTTTACTGAGGCAATAATGTAGAAGTCATCAGATAATCATGCAAAAAAAAAAATTGTCTGTAAAACATTAGGAGCCTAAGCCGTTTGCACAGTACTGTGTGTTAAAGCATTTTGTCCTGTGCTGCTCCTCACACGGGGCACCGGCTTGTAGCTTCAGAGTTGTGGATCTCGTGAATTGATCTCATTTCAGTTCTGGAATTAAAGGTCCAATTTTACAAGATCAAATATTTAATCAGATCTCCGGTGAAGGATCTATTAAACAAACATAATGAGGCATGATTAACATATTACTTACGCCATCACATCATAACATTCACAATGTTAAAGAATGCACTCTTGTATAATAAGTACCTTTTGAAGAAGACTTATAAGCAATTGCAATCTTAAGGTTGCTGGAGGCTGAAAAATAATAAGACTCGAATTATCCAGGAACAGCTCTGATGCTTTATGAGCTTGGATAGAGGGCAGATGTAGTGTCCTCACATTCCCCAGACCTCACTAAAGCATCTCTCAGCCACAATTTCTTCTTTCTTTGTGTGTGTGTGAGAGAGGAATATCATTACATCATTCACTTTGGTAATCTGTGGCTGCTGACAGCTTAATAGAGCTCCAGCCCTGCTTTACGACATCACTGTTTTACGGCCGCTAAGGCATGTATGTATGTTTGTGATGCCTGAACATATTCAGGTTGTGCATTAAAGTAATGATTCTAATGATTTAAAAAAAAAAATCATTAACTTTCTGTAAGATTTGACAGATGCAGTGCCTGAGACTGAGCGACTGGACAGCAGCCTACAGAAAGCTAAAGCTCAGCTGTCTATCAAAACCAGGAGGCACCGCCCCTCCAGGTCCCGTCTCCGAGACAGTCTGAGCTCAACGGAGGGAGAAGACAGCCTTGATGGAAAGGTGTGTGTGTGTATGTGTGTGGAACAAAAAATAGTTTAAGTTTGTTAACAAACAATAATGTTTTAAGTGTGACTAACAAAGGTTTTGTGTATTTATGTGCACCAGAGCTACAGTGGCCTGTTGTCTGGCTCCTGTTCTCCTCTCCATGTGTCCCTACTCTGCCCCTCCCCCTTCTCTGACCTCCATCCTTCATCCTCTCCTGCAAGGAAGGACCGAGCCTTCACCTTTGAGCCAGCTGAGAGCGAAAAGAAAGAACAAAGACGAAGGAGTGCATGCTTGCTGAATCCCTCCTCTCCAACCCACCTACTCAAGGGGAACCTTTTCCAGCAGCGCCAGGAGGACCACGCCCATATTGGCCACAGGGACCATCTCCAGCAGCACCTGGAGGACAGTCCCCAACTGGGGGATCATCTGAATCTGGACCACAAAGAGAACTCCCGCCTACAGCATAGGGACCATCCCCAACTGTGCCAGGAGGACCACACTGACCTGCACCAGGGTGACCATCTCCCACTGCACCAGGAGGACCACACACACCTGCGCCAGAGGGAACACATCCACCTGCTACAGGGTGACCACATCCAACTGCACCAACGGGACCACATCCACCTGAACCAGAGGGACTACACTGACCTGCCCCAGAGTGACCATCACCAGAAGGACCAAACCCACCTGGACCAGAGGGACCACCTCCAGAAGGACAAAACCCATGTGCGTGAGAAAGACCATCTCCAGAAGGACCAAACCCACCTGCACAAGAGGGACCACCTCCAGAAGGACGAAACCCATGTGCGTGAGAAAGACCAAGTCCAGCTACATGAGGAGAATCATTCTCCCCTGCGTCAGAGGGAATACTCTCAGAGTGAAGGTAGACATTTTGAATGGTTAACTTCCCAGGCCTAATGCTCCCAATACAGTATTTACCATTCTAACATACTTTAAAGTGCATTTCTTCTACATGCCATGAGTGACCGGTGGAACACAATGGGATGGGGGTGGAGAGCTTATTTATTTTTTGAATAGAATCCCATTTAAACTTTTGGCATTAAGAATGATTTTGGATGTGTTCACCAACTTTTTAACCTAAACACGCCTGGCTAAGATGTTTCTGAAGTCAACTGACTCGGTCTCGTGGATTTAAAATAGGTCATCCAACAAACATGAACATAAAATGGTGGAAATCAAGGGGAAGTGCAACAGCAAACAGAAGTGGAACTCAATTAATCTTACTCATGTTTGGTAGAAACTGCTCCCTGGTTTCTACACAAAGTTTTTTTAGTGTATATGGGGATGGAAATATAGGGTTGGCATTGGGTCTGTATATGGAAATGTAACAGACAGATAGGGGCGTGGCTTAAAGTCCAAATATGGGCATGTGCGTGTGTCTTTGAGCTCATATATCAAAGTCTTTAAGCAGGAAGGAGGAAGTCATTGTGGATTATTCCCTATGTAGTTCGCCATATTATTCTTCATAACACACTAAATCTAGCACACAACAAACTACCACAATACTCAGCGATTAGTGATGGGAATTCCAACTCTTTTTCCTAAGTCAGATCGTTTGGTTCAGCTCATCAGTAAGGGTCGACAAAGTTAGAAACATTTTGCCCTGCGATCGTTCGTCTTTGCCTAACTATAGCTGAAAAGTGGATCCACCCTGTCCTGCCTCTTAACACTAAGCGAGCTCTAATGACATGGTCTTACTGTGTGTGTTCAGATGACAGCCGTGATATTGGTTCAGATGAGCCGAGCAGCCCGACAGTCCTGCTGGACAAGAAGACCAGGAGGCGTTTCCTCGATCTCGGGTCAGTACAAAGGTTTTTTGTTTTTTTTTTAATCAAAAACAACGTCAAGTATCATACACAAAATGAGGTTTATGAATATTAATACCACAGATATTCTGAATTCTGGATTCCTTCTGGCAAAGGAACGACTGCTTATAGCTGCTATAGCATAAGTGATAACTAACTTGTTTTGTGGCCGTTCTGTAACTATAAACAGAAAAAAGTACTACATATTGTTCTTTCGTTTATGAAAAAATTGACTGTGATATAAGAGGAATAAAACAGGAGTTAGAGAAAAATAATCAACTTTGGGGTGGTAACAGTGAGTCCGCTTCATCACACCAGCCGGTCGTTCATTATTTCACTATAACAGCTGTTATGTTCCTAATTTATGTACTACATATTGTGTTGCTTTGCACAGGGTCACTTTGCGTCGCACATACGGGAAGGTCAGGAGGGAGCGAGCCAACAGACACGCCGCAGAAAACCGGTACAGAATCTACGTCCTACAGAACGTCTGCGAGTACATGCACGTGCATTCACGTGGATTTTTTCACATCACATGCTTGCTTGGTTGCAGGGAGCCTGACGGAGCAGGAAGCCGTTCCTCGCGTTCCTCTGGTCCCCCGTTTGTGCCTTTCTCCTGGTTGAGCGAGAGAATAAGAGGCTCCGGGTCTCCGAAGAACTCCAGCCAATCCCCATCCAAGTCTCTCTCAGAGGTTACCTAGAAACTAATTCAGTGTTTTCTTTTTAGATTAGCTCAGATTAGTATTTTGTACTGTTGAGTAGTTCAACGGTAGTTTTCGCTATAGTTAGGGGGCCAAGCACCGAAGGTCATTAGGCACCCTATTGGAATAGTATGTTTTCTTCTTCTTATTATTATTATTTTTGATGTTTTTGTCAAAGGTTAAATTCATGTTCAGTTCCTAATTGTTAGAAAAGAAACTTAACTATATACAACCATTTTTACAACATTTAACCACACTGTTAATAAACTGCTGAATAAACATCTGAATAAAAATCTACAGCGTAACACATACCGCTCTTTGTTACATGAACTCTTTCGGTGTTGAATTCACATGATGCTAACGTGTTTGTTAGGTACTTTAGCTAGGAAATCACCACTATGCCAGTTCTTCTTGATTTTAAGTCAACACAGTAGGTGATAATCCAATATATCTGTTGTAATTTTGTATTTCTCTTTTCCTTTCGGAAGGACGAGGAGTTGAAAAACGACAGCAGGTCCAGAAGGAATGAATCGTCGCAGCCGTATCAGAGCCTTTCCGATCACTCCGACGAGGTGTGCTTTATATCTTCTGAGGTATATTTTCTATCCTCTTGAGCATCGAGGCAAGTGCGTTAGCGGTGGTGTATTTTGCAGGGACGTGATGAACCCCGCGTTGTGAAAAAGAAGACCATCCTGCCGTTCTCGTCGGGTGGAAGAGACAGGACAGAGAAGCAGAACGGCGTCCAGAGGGACAAGAAGGACAACGGACACGATGGAGACGACCAAAAACTACTGACCTCTCGATCACAGTGCAAGAGTTTTGATTTATGAATAAATTCTACCTATACATATATATTTTTTTCTTTTTCAGCTGTAAATACTGTAGGCCCTGATGTTACTGTAACTTATTCAGACAGCTTAATAAAAATTTTGAAAAATGACAAAATACTAAGTAAAATAAATGTGTGATTTTGTTGGAGTCTTAATAAGAAAATGTTTATGGAGCAAAATAAAATACCAGGGTAGCAGAGTCTTGTTTCTTTAAATGATGTACTGTCATATCAGCTTGCTTATAATAATAATAATAATAATAATAATCTCTAGTAGTAATGCGGTTTCATTATTACTGCATTTTGTCTGTTTGGAAACAGTCATTTTCACTTTATGCATGTTTAATTATGCAGTCGAGTGCAAAAGTTTGCACACCCTTAGATCAAAATGTATAAGATAAAGTTTTGTGTAGTTTGTAAAGTCCGGCTTTACAGATGTTCCTTCATTATCATAAATACCAAAAATTGCCAAAAAGATATTAAAATAATAAAATAATAAATGACAGAGCAGCATGATGAAGCCCAGCTCCTGTTACAACCCAGAAGTTGATTATTTTCCTACAGCGACACCACCCGAGGCGTTTTATTCGTCTTATACCACTGTAATTTGCCAACATTTAGAACTTGTTATTTATAAAAGAACAGCACATAATTTTTTTTATTATCCATTTATAGCTACATTTTAATGTTGCTAATGTCAAGTTAGTTCCTCTTATATTGTAACAGCTATTTATTTGATCACATTTTGGATTGTGGAAAGATTATTAAAAAAAAAAAGATAAGTTTTACTTTTTTCTATTTAAAAAACAATGGGGATGCAAACATTTGCACTCAGCTGCATATAATTCAGACAATTTGGTTTAAATTTCGATCACACACGCGCGCACAGTAAAATCTCACAAACAACAGTAAACAAAACTAACAAGCGGATTGAATGAACAGTAACCAATCAGGCGAGGCGCAAGTTGAGCTGACCAATAACATTTACGCATACTGCTGCCTCACGGTGCAAATCCTGACCAATCAAATGCCACGGTATTACTTTCAAAATGGCGTCAGCTGAATATGGACGGTGCGATTCCTTATTCCTGCCCGTATTCTGAGAAATCCCGCCTTCTACGCCAGGATTGGCTAATACAACTGGATGTTCGACGATACTCTATCGTCATTGGATAATTACAGACCTTTATCAACGTGCTAACCAATCATATCCGAGAAGGCGGGCTTTTGGTGGAATATGGGTGATGAAAACTGTAAGTTTGTCTGAACTAAAAGCTTGCAGTCAAACGTATTCTTATTTAGGAATAAAAGTACGATCAGGTAAGTATCTGCTGTATAATGCATATTATAATATAAGCCTAATATGTATAAAAATACAGCTGTTTTATTGTGATGCTCTGAAATGGGTTCCTTTTTCCGCGTTAGTCGCTAGCCGGCTAATACAAGGAAACAATAATAATGTGTCTTAAAGGTAATGAGGTTTGATCGGGTTTAACAAATCCGGCTAACTAGATGAGTTTAAAAATGAAAACCGGTCCAGATTCTGCTTGTTGTAGCTGAAGGATTAGTAACATTAATAAATCGTGGATGCAGCTAGCACCTAGCTAGCAAATAAATTAACCACTACACACGAAAAAGTAAATAAATAAACAAACAAACTTTGCATTTCAGACTCTTATAAAGAAACCCACTATTGGCACTTTTTCCAAAAAAAAAAAAAAAAAATCAGTAAAAGTTTTAGCACTCATAAATTTAAACATGAGGTGTGTTCTGGTATTATTATCACTTTACATATTTATATATAAATAAAAAAAAAGTGTCCCAGTAATCAACATGGCAGTTAACATTGTACATCAGTCCTTAAGATGTATTTTAAAAAGAGTTTAAATTTATTTACCATTTTGTTGCTTTATTTTCACTTTTGTGAACGTTTTCCTACATTACCCACAATGCCGTTCGACTGTGCTCATTGTGGTGAGTGGGATTCAGCCCTCGCTTCATCTCTACCTAAAGAGAGCGATGCAGCGGCGCTTTAGTCCTTTAGTCTGTCCAGCTCTCTCGCCTCCTCATCTGTACACTCTGCTCATCTTTGACGTCAACGCCATAGCCATCGCTCGTCATCTTGTAGATCGCTAACTAGCCGAGCTGAGTTTCTGCCATACCTGAGTTTCTGGGACGTTGATTCCATGAGAGAAAGTCAGAGATCACGACTTACGCTCTGTTTTCCATTCAGGTTTTCTTTATGCGCAAACTGAAGATGGTGAACCTGAAGCAAGCCATCCTGCAGGCGTGGAAGGAGCACTGGAGCGACTACCAATGGGCTGTCAACATCAAGAAGAACTGCCCCAAAGGAGCCACGTGGGATTACCCCAATCTCGCAGGTCTCTGAGGGGAAACGTGATGCGGCTCGGTTCGGAAAATTACCCGTGATTCGGCATTTCGTTGCTCTGTCCACTACCATGCAAGTCATGGCGTTCCTAAGTACCTGTGCTGAATTTAGTTACCTTTCTTGCCCCAGGTACCACAGGAGCCAAGCCATGACAGTTGCCTAGCACCTCGAGGTTTGGGGGCTCGAGTCCTGCCTCTGCCCTGTGTGCGGACTTTGCATGTTCTCCCCATGCTTTGGGGGTTTCCTCCCGAGTCCAAAGACATGAGTTGTAGGCTGATTGGCATCTCCAAATTGTCTGTAGTGAGTGAATGTGTGTGTGTTTGTGTGTGTGTTTGTGCCCTGCGATGGGTTGGCATCCTGTCCAGGGTGTCCCCCGCCTTGTGCCCCGAGTTCCCTGGGATAGGCTCCTGGGATAGGCTCCTGACTCCCTGCGATATATTTATAATATACAATAATAAAAGTCCTAGTGAACACAGTAGGCTTCAAGTGCCACAAGCAGTGATCTGCGGGGTCCAAGCACCCTTCGCAAACATTAACCTAGTGGCCAGTTCTTGGCAATTTGTATCGATATATTTACCAACAGGGATGTTTTCCTTTTGCTGATATTTGACTCGATTATACGTTCCACTTCCCCCCCCCGAAACAGCCAAGCCAGGACATGTGGGCGGAGCTAAAAACAGTGTAGGACATAGCTTGGTCCATCACAGAATTGTGTTGATTAATAACTCGTAACAAGTTACTAACGAAGTCATACCTCCTGTTCAGTAGTTACCGTTTGTCAAGGTTTATTTTTCTTAAAGAGCCAACAGCGCTGTTTTTTTAACAGCAATTTTTAATAATAATAATTGTAATAATAATAATAATAATAAAAACTTTGAGTAAAAACAGTAGGATTCCAGCTCCTCCAGTGCTTGGACCCCAAAATCCAGCCATGAGCAGTGATCTACGGGATCCAAGCACCTTTCTCAAATAGCAACCTCGTTGCCAGGTCTTGCCGAATTACACAGATTCATTCACTCACAGTAATGTTTTCTTATTCGTGACACACTCAATTTTACATCCCACTTTTTATTTTTTATTTATTTATTTTTTTTATACACACCAAATTGCTTCCTATTCACTATGTGCGCTCACTACATAGGGTATAACATAGCAACGTTGTAGACCCTACATAATGCACTGAGTAGATCAGTGTTTGAGATTCAGCACCGGGAAAGAAACATCTCTATTATTGTCATATATCATGTCAAAAGTTTGTCAGAAACAAAAGTATTGGCACCCACGGCTTTGTTTATGATCAGTCACTTAGCCCAAAATAATCTATATAAATAAACAATCCCTTTGTTATGTGTTGCGGATAGTCCTGGATTTGATTAGCAACTGAGCCGCAGCTTGTTGTGTGATTCTCTATCAACTTTCTTTCCATCCTTTATAGGGTGTAACATAATAGAGCCTACCTTGCGTCCTACATAGAGTAGAATGATGTTTATTTTATAAAGTATTTTTCTTTTCTCTGTCAGGATGTTTTCGCACTTTAGTGTACATTATTTTTGTCACATTAAACTGCTAAAACTTCAGGAAAGCACGCAGCACAATATTAGCTTCTGATTATAGATGTTTTTCATCCTAACTGGTGTTATTTTTTGTTCCCCACCGATCCAGAAGCGTTGTTGGAGCAGGCGATGATCGGACCGTCTCCAAACCCGCTGATTCTCTCCTATTTGAAGTACGCCATCAGTTCCCAGGTTGGTAAATGTCTGCGATTCTTAAAAATGGGGTTAAAAAAGTGGAGCAGGTTGGGGTAGAGGTGTGCATCGGGATTATATGTGTTTATAAAGGTTATATTATTTTATGCGGGCATGTGCGGGCGCAGTCCTGGACCAAAACAAGTGCATTTAACTTTTATTACAGTGTAAAGAAAAACAGCATTTTGATAGGGTTTACACTGTAAAGTGCATTATTTCTAAAAAAAAAAAACAAAAACAAACAAGAAGTGCTGCAAAAGTCTTTAAAATGATATCTATTTTAGCATTTTGTAATAAAAAAAATAGCTAAATGTGTTGTTTGGTTTCTATAATACAGCAATTCAACTGCACTTTTGTGCCACTTTGTGCTTTTAAAATATACAAAAAATGTTTTCCCGAGAAACAGTACATGCTGGGAAACCTTTCAAATTCTCTGTCAAAACCAGCAGGTGGAGCTCATTATCCTTTTTTTGTTTTTGTTTTTATGCCCTGAAATCGGCACAATATAAATAGTTCTGTGCATTTTGATGATTTTTGCGGTGTTTTTTTTTTCCCCCCAGTGTTGTCACTCATTACTGCGCTAAAACTAGCAAAATGTATTTTTACATTTTTTTTTAATTAAAGTAAAATGTGCTTATGATCTTTTAGGCGTCTCACACAGACATGGAGCTCGCGGGATCATGAAAGAAAGGCCATGTCCATGTTTAAGTGACTAATTTGTTTCTGATTTCAGAAGTAGAACCAGCTGAGGTTGCTAGAAAATATCGTGGGTAGATCCAAACTAAATATAATATTAAATAAATTGAATATTTTTTCATAGTGAATATGAAAAAATGAATTTTTTTTTTTGGAAAGTTTTGTGATGTATTCTGACATGGCAGTATTAAAAAAAAAAAAAAAATCTGACATAGATTAAAAAAAAATCCAAATAATTGATTAAATCCCAAATAGCACCGCAGCTCCTGGAGGAAATGTAATAATTAATAAATAATAATAAATCCATAAATAGTAAATAATTTAATAAATATATCCAAAAAACATCATCAGCATCATATGTCTTAACTTTTGTCCCTGAAACAGCCGGTTTATGGATCTGCTTTTCTCCTGTAGATGGTGTCCTACTCCAGCGTACTCACTGCTGTCAGCAAGGTCGGTGTTTATTCTACACAAAATTCTGTGTTTCATTAAAAAAAAAAAAAAAAATCAGTTAACTCTTGAATTTAAGGAGAATATTTGCATGAGTGTAATTCCTATATATTTTGCTTCAGTATATAAATACCATTTTTTTAAAAAAAATATTAAACGAAACTGTTATTGTGCCACAGTAAGAGATGGCCTGCAATAATTCAGAGAAATTTAATTGGGATGTCTTTATTTCATCCTCAGTTCGACGATTTCTCGCGAGAACTCTGCGTCAAGTCGCTCCTGGAGATCATGGACATGTTTTCCAACCATCTCAGGTACGAATCTGCGTCGATCCGGACGTCACGCATCGCCTCCTTTTTTATTTTAGAAAACGCTTACCTTCCATCGGTGTTGAATAAACGTCTCCTTGCAGAAAACGTCAACACCATATCAGCCCTGTGAATGAGCTGTTACTATAGAAACATAGAGACCTTTCAACCAATCAGAATTGAGAATTCATTCCAGCGTGGTAGAAGTGTCGATGTTTGTTGCAAAATGTGGCACTTTTCATACATGTGTTTATATAAAGTGTGGTTTAAAACAAGAATTCCAAGAACCTTTAAGGAACGTGTATTATTTTGTAAGCCCTTGTAAACGAATTGCTCTGTCTGTATTTTCCGCCGGTAGCTGCCACGGTAAAGCGGAGGAGTGTATTGCCCTGTGCCGGGCGCTGCTTGGGGCAGTCGTCTGGCTCCTGCAGGGCTGCGCCTGGTACTGCGAGAAGCTTAAAGAGCCTAGCGTGGCGCCGGCGGGCGATACCAGCCTCCGGGCTTGCCAGGAGCGCCTGGAGAACCTTCTGCAGCAGGCCAAGAATCGAGCCCTGATGCACATCGCCCGATTGGAGGAACAGGGTGTGTGTTTACATTAATTTGGAGAAAACTCGAATCAGAAATGAATGTAGACGTTAAAAATAAATATCGTGTGCCAATATGAATTGAGCAAAGTTTGACCGATTTGTGCAGCTTCCTGGAGCAACATGGAGCAAGCGTTAATCAAGCTCACGGAGAATCTGGGCAGCGTGACCAATCAGACGCTGAAGAGCAAGCTGGAGGAGTGTGTGATGCTGGTGAAGAGGTGAGAGCTCAAGCCTCGTGTGTTGCGACTAAACCAAAATGGCCGTACGCCGAACCCTGTAATGAAACGTCTTCGATTGGTTCAGTGTCCCTCAGATGCTGAGCGTCCAGTGTGAGCCGCCCGTCCAGACCTCCTTCCCGTCGGTCCATGCTTTCATCATGTTGGAGGGGACCATGAACCTCACGGGGGAGATACAGCCGCTGGTCGAGCAGCTCATGATGATCAAGAGGATACAGGTAGGGCTAGAGTTGAGTTGTCTCTGTTGTCCTCTCCATCGCAGACCTCGTACCTTCATCTGTGCCTGGATTTTCTGTTCCAGCGCATTCCAGCGCCGCTGTTTGTCCTCGAGATCTGGAAAGCTTGCTTCACCGGGCTCATCGAGTCTCCAGAAGGCACTGAGGAGCTCAAATGGACCGCGTTCACGTTCCTCAAGGTCTGCTTTACACACGCGCACATTTATATGAAACTAAAATATTGAACATGCCTAGTTATGGTTCTGATGTTATGGTTCTGATGATGTTCACAGATTCCTCAGGTTCTGCTGAGGTTAAAGAAGTACCCACAGGGGGAGAAGGTACGAGTAACACCACCTGTTACACTCACCAGTCTGCTGTTAACGCTTGGCAGGAACCTTTTTAGGAGACTCTTGGGCCGATTTCTTAGATCACAGACTGTAGAAACCTTTTTACTTTCTGCTACAGAGTTCATTAAAAAGAAAAAGAATGAAAGAAAAAAATTCTGACCGGGAGTTACAGGGGTGGAGCTTGCTCTAGTAAACGTTGCCGATTGGTCAAACGCAAGATCAACTCTCTTATTTGGCATTTTAAAAACTGTGTTTCACAAACAATAGTAATAATAATAATAATAATCACTTATTACTAGTAGTAGTAGTATTAGTATTAGTATTAGTATTAATTAACATATTTAAAATTATAAAAAGTAATATAAAGATAAAATAGAAGGTAACGTGAAAATACAAGTACAAAAACACGCACAAGGAGGTAAAAAGTGCACAAATATTGAACAAAATGAAATGTACATAAAAAAATAGACTAAAATAAGTAAAACTTAAAAAGAATAAAAACAATTCAAATAATTTTAACATAATTAAATGCCAAAATTAATAAGAGAGGCTTTTAAATGCTTTTTTTTTTTAAAAGAGAGTTCGGATCCAAACATCACAATTAAAAAAATAAATAAATAAAATAAAATAACGAAACGTCATACTTTATGTCCATTTCTAGTTACCTTAAATCTCTTGGAACGTCAGCGAAACAGGATAGTTCGTGTTCTCACTTACGTTAGAGCAGCTATAAACCGTCGTTTCCTCACCAGCGTCTCTTTTTCCTCCCTTTACCTCGGACTGGTACAGAGTGCTGACACTGGAGACTCCTTCCATAACGTCTCCTCACGTCATCATTGTAACGTTGATTTTACCTTTTTTTCGTCGTTAAAAATTTTGGCACTATTTAAACCCGTCTATGTGGCGCGTTCGCTATGTAAGTCCCTGGGAATGCGCTGTTACTATAGAAACGAGATTAGAGGGTGATGTGCGGAAACGTTTACCCTCCGTGGGGTATAAAATATGGTATGATTGTTATGGTGATGTTATATTTTGTTTAATAAGTCACAACGCAGACGGAGATTGTGATGCTGAAATTGCTTGAGGCTAACACACACACACACACACACACACACACACACACACACACACACGACCCTTTGTGTTTGCGTGTCATGTTCCAGGACTTCACGGAGGAAGTGAACATAGCGTTTGAGTATCTGCTGAAGCTCACGCCACTGCTGGACAAAGCCGACCAGAGATGCAAGTACGAGAAAATTCAATGATTCAATAAAAATGCACAAATATAGAAAATTAATATATTAAATGATCTCAAAATGAGTTTCAACATTTGATATTTTGAAGTATCTGTAATAATAATTATCGTGGTGTTGTGAAGAGTATTGTATCACCAAGTATCAGAACATACCCAGTCTCACTGGATAGTGTGTGTGTGTGTGTGTAGTTGTGACTGCCTGAGTCTGCTACTCCAGGAGTGCCACAAACTCTGCTTGCTGACCGAATCCAACATGGCCACCCTCACTGCTAAACGGTATATGGCATCATCAGCTTGTTACTAATTACTCTCTCTCTCTCTCTCGCTCTTTTTTTTTCCCTACACCTGCCTTTTCACACCTAAATTCACTGTCTAATTGAATTTTTTTCTTTTAGGGCTGAAGACAGGGAATACGCACCGAAGCTGAAAACGGCAGAGAATGCCAACATCCAGCCGAACCCGGGCCTCATACTACGTGCCGAGCCGACCGTCACCAACATCCTGAAGGTCTTTACATTTACAGAATTTAGCGCATGCTGTTATCCAGAGCGACTTACACAACTGCGCTTTCAGGGTTTTGGCATCCTGAATTTGCATATAAGGAAACTTATGATAAACAGCATAAATTTAGAATTTGTACAGATTTTTGTGTTATGTGCTAAAGATGAACAGTTATTTAATGAATGATGTAGCAGTTAAGTATTATTTCTATACTGTTAAGACTAAATGGGCAGAATATAGCACTAAAGACTGATGAGAAGTCAGTCAGAACTAAAGACTGGCTGGGATTCAGAACCCAAGTCTGATTGGTTACGATTCAGTACAGAACACTGATTGGATCAAAATTGGAAACAGATTGGTTAGAATTCGGTACAAAAGCCTGATGGGTTAGAATTCAGTACAAACTGTGATTGGTTAGAATTCAGTACAAAAGGCTGAATGGTTAGAATTCAGTTCCATACCCTGATTGGTGAGAATTCAGTACCAAAGACTGATTGGGTAGAATTCAGTACCAAAGACTGATTGGGTAGAATTCAGTACCAAAGTCCGATTAGATAGAATTCAGTACCAAAGACTGATTGGGTAGAATTCAGTACCAAAGCCCGATTAGATAGAATTCAGTACCAAAGACTGATTGGGTAGAATTCAGTACCAAAGCCCGATTAGATAGAATTCAGTA
>CM075014.1:1671695-1673084 GCA_037576675.1 Pangasius sanitwongsei | reverse complement strand
TAATATCTAGCTGATGATGTAACTAATACATACCTAGCTGATGATGTAACTAATACATACCTAGCTGATGATGTAACTAATACATACCTAGCTGATGATGTAACTAATACATACCTAGCTGATGATGTAACTAATATATACCTAGCTGATGATGTAACTAATGTCTAGCTGATGATGTAACTAATACATATGTAGCTGATGATGATGTGATTTAATACATATGTAGCTGATGATGTAACTAATACCTAGCTGATGATGTAACTAATACCTAGCTGATGATGTAACTAATACATACGTAGCTGATGATGTAACTAATATCTAGCTGATGATGTAACTAATACATACCTAGCTGATGATGTAACTAATACATACCTAGCTGATGATGTAACTAATACATACCTAGCTGATGATGTAACTAATATATACCTAGCTGATGATGTAACTAATGTCTAGCTGATGATGTAACTAATACATATGTAGCTGATGATGATGTGATTTAATACATATGTAGCTGATGATGTAACTAATACCTACTAATGTTACTAATAGTCCTAGTACTGATTCCCTAATGTGTAGCTGATGATGTATCTAAATCATAGTTGACGATGTATCTAATACGTAGCTGAAAACGTCGTAGCTGATGACGTGGCTAATATTTAGCTAATCCATAAGATTTTAGGGCTGAACTGAAAGTCAGTATTGACTTTGTATTTGTTTTATTTTCCTTCCAGCCAGATATCTGTAACGCTTTTTTACCTTTGCCTTTTGGTAGGTGACCGCACGATGAGCAGCTCCCTCTCTGCCTCTCAGCTCCACACAGTCAATATGAGAGATCCACTCAACCGTGTGCTGGGTCAGTAGCGTGTGTGTGTGTGTGTGTGTGTGTGTGTGTTCAACTTATCTGTTTGTACTTGGCTTTTCCGCTTAACTAGCAAATGCAGTTTAGCTTAGCTGTGCTAACGTTGTCTAGTCGTGTGTAGAAATTAAGAATTTTTTTTTTGACCAGTGGTTTACTGCAGCTAAGTAATGGATGTTTTAAGATTTTAATTTTTGCTTAATATTGTGAAATCCAGAGCTACGCAATAGCTTCACTGTCTGAAGGAAGCAACTTTCTCTTTTGTGTGAACTCTTGGAGCCCACTAGGATATCTAAAGAGCCCTTTACATTTGTCTTTATTTTATTTTGTTTTGTTGTATTTATATTATGTAATTTTTTTTATTTTGTTGCCTAATATTTAATTTTTTATTACTTTGTTCATTTTGATACATTTTTAAACTTTCTATTTTATTTTGTTTTTAAAAAAAAATATCATTTGTTTTTTTTTTAAAATTATTTTGGTATTTTATTGTTCTTTTTATTTTCAATGTAGCTTCAGTGTAGTTAAGCTAC
>CM075014.1:1659195-1666695 GCA_037576675.1 Pangasius sanitwongsei | reverse complement strand
TTTTTTTTGTAAATTTTACATTTAAATTTTATTTAACTTTTTTTGCATTTTATTTTACAGTTACTTTTCATTTGTATTCATTTTTATATAGTTCTTAAAATATTATTATTGTTATTAATAATAATGAATTATTGTTTTAATAAAGTTTCTTATCTTATTAAATATTAATATGATAAAATATAGTAGTAATAATAATATAAGATCTATGAAAGAAAAATCACATTGTGTTAACGTTTTATTTATTTATTTATTTATTTATTCTTTTTTTGTTTAATACAAAAGTAGTACTTTGGTCAAAAGGAAAGAAATAGGTAAAAAAAATAAATAAATGAATGAATAAAAAAACGATTCAGTTTCTCTTAACGTGAAATGAAATTGTTCAACCAGTCAAATGTTTTTCCAAAAAAAGCAAGCAATAAATATTCCTAAAAAAAATGATATTTCTCATAATATGTGACAATAAAAACTTATTACATATTACCATATGCATATATTATATAAATAAAAAAATACGTAAGAGATATTAATGATAAAATGTTCTTATAAATACAAGTAAATAAATAATGATGTCCAGCATAGATGCTCTACAGTGAAAGAAGAAAATAAACATTTAACATTGATACAAAATACATTCAGCCCAAAAGACCTAATGTAGATCATAACTGGCTTGTGGTGGTGATGAGGAGGTGATTAAAGAACATCACCACCACCACCACCATCATCATCATCATCATCATCACATGGCAAGTGAACAAAGTTACTAAGGAAAACCAGTAAGGTGATCAAATGACCATGAGCTCATTAATCCGTGATGTGGGTGATGGGTGTGGCGTAAATAAATAAATAAATGAATAAATAAATAAATACTCTCATTATTTAAGCCCAGATATTGATAAATCATGTAAACAAATGATTCACCCGAAAAGCGGAGGCCAGTAGTAACGTACATCAACACTGTCCACAAAAACCTTAACATTTTCATTACAGAATTCGTTATTAGGTTCCATTGATTTATGAATCTTGAATCTCTTGTTCTACCGGGGAGATGATCATGCTCTGGAGGCTACGGCTAACGTCCTCAGCAAACTGTCTCAGCTGGATCAGGGCCAGATGTGCTGCCACCTGAGACATGTATTCGTTTTTGAGTTTAGGAGCCAAATCCTTCTGCAGCTGGCTTTCTGGTACCTTCTCTGGCCCATTCACCGCCTTAATCAAATGCTGCATCTGGTGAATCCAAGAGGAATGAAAGGAATGAGCAAGAAGATTCACAGTGGGAGAAGAGAAAATTCCAACAAAGCTGAAGGTTTACGCTGCTACTAGGATCTAGGGAGGGTTTATTACCTTGTGGATGTGCAGCAGTGAATCTCGCAGGTCATACAGGAGTCCATTCGGCTTCTTGGATTTAAAGTGCGACAGCTCGCTGATCACCTTCAGCAGGGTCTTGTGCAGCTTGAGACCCTCGGCTATGCGGCCCAAGGAAATGTCCTGGAAAGAATGTGTTGAGGGAAGACCAACAGACGTTACACACTTGCCCTTTATTTGGTACGCATGAGCAAGTATTCCCTGGGCTTTCAATATATCATCTGTTTTAGCAGGATATATTTATGTGCTAAAGCATTTCTATAAACTGATAGTTCTATAAACTAGTCTTTTGAGTAAAAAAAAAAAAAAAAAATCAGTACATACCAGTTTAAACTTGTCTGAGAGGGGCTGAAGAGGACTTGGTTCTGGTAAATCAAGAGACTCCTTAAGGAACTGCAATGTGCTCAAATCACTCTCGTCTAGAGACAGCGTCTGCAGAAGAAAAGGAAGGGAAGTTATTTTAAAAGCGTGTTCAGACAGGATGTAAGGACCAAGTCTGCAACCATCAGCACATACTGAAAGCGCTCAAGCCCCGCAGTGTACCGCACAGATCTGTCCTCATCTTACCGTGGTGTGGATCAGTGATTTGTGCACGGCAGGAATTTCGCTGAGTATCTTCGTGATCAAGCTGAGAGCGCTCTCTGCAGCGTCCTGAAATTCAGAGCTTCTCATGACCTCCATATCCTTTACATCCAGCATCTGTTGAGTCTCTGGTACCGGCGCTGAAAGCACAAATCTTCCCAGAGTGCTTAGAGCAAAGTACATACCTGCGGAGGACAGAAGAGAAGGAAGACTTAGATTTTCATTGGATTATCAAGATGCAACATGATCAGCTCAGCCAACCCAGAGAGCGAAGCAGAAGGACTGGCTGAAAATACACAAGCCTCGGGCATTTGACCGTTGAGTGACGGAGTACTACAAGTTGCAAAATCATCTTCAGAGCCAAGCAGCAAATCCAGAGCCAGAGGCAAGATCTTGCTGACTACCCTTTCACTACAGGTGGAATTCCTTTCTACATAACTGCATAAACTGAGCTATAACTATGCCTGAGATAAAATGAGCATGTACTCACCGAGATAGAAGTACATATTAGCTTAGTTCAGCTTGTTTCACAGTTTCAGTCAGCTATACTGGCCATCTAAAGGTTTGAGGCCGTATAAGTAGTAGGCATCCACCGAAAGATGCCGGAAACTCCATGATGTCACAGGAAACTTTCATCATCTTACTTTTTTTTTTTTTTTTTTCCATTTTAAGTAAGTTCAATCATTTCACTTATTCCTTAATGGTCACTACTCAAATAAATATAAATATACATTTAAAAAGTTGAATCTAAACTACTACTTACTGTTGTCTAATACCTGTTTTTTTTTTTTTTTCAGATGTGTTTTTTAATCACTACTTTAAAAAAAATTTCTTGACTAAATAATTGCTTAACACCATTTCCAGTTACTCTTACTGATGTCAGGAGTCACATCTTTCACCAGGTCCACCTGGAGCATTACAGAGCTTTTACCGTAGCTTACCTTGATCAGAGTGATGATTTGGTAATCACTGTAGGCCAAAATGACAAAAAAAAAAGTGTTTTTGTAGATGTTCTTGCTTAAATTTTACTGTTCATCATTTCTGAGAAAACAATGAAAATTTTTTGATGACTTGTCCTATACTCATACAATTCGCCTCCAATTTACGAGACTAATCGGAAGGTTGGGAGTTCAAATGCAAGCACCGGCAAGCCACCGAGGTTGGGTCCTTGTGTAAGACATTTAACTCTCAATTGCTCAGCTGGAGCCAGTCTGGACTGTAAGTCACTTTGGATAAAAGCGTCACCCAAATAAATGTCCTGCTTCATAAACAAATGCAGCAGCAGCTGGTTAGTATTGTTTTGGCTGTGCGCAATATTCCCCTTCCAAGCCAGTCCTGATCTCATCTTAAACGTGCCCCCAAAAACGTGTCTGTATGCTATAGCATGCGGTTAATATACACAAAGCTACTGAGCAAGAGACAATCTGGAGCTATTGAAGCATGTTAGGGGTGGAATGGTGGTGCAGTCGGTAGCGCCTGACGTCCCAGGGTTCCCGGTTCCATCCCGAGCTCAGGTTACTGTCAGTGCAGAGTTTCGCATGTTATTCCGATGTCTGTGTGGGGTTTCCCTGGGTTTTGCAGTTTCTTCCCATCTCCCAGAAACATGTCAGTAGTGGACTGGATTTTCTAAATAGCCCCTAAGTGTGAATGAATGTACGAGTGTGTCGACTGTAAATGATTACCGTACAACCAAAGTGCTCAGATTATGGCCATGTGCAAACCATTGCATCAGCACCAGTTAAGTTAACCATTTTTATTATCTCAATACTAATTAAAATGCCATTCAGACAAATTCTTTACCACTTTAAAGAGTGCCAGCTGGTATTGACTCATTCCTGTTTGCTTTCAAGTTCCCGAGTTAGGTTTGTGCCCCCCTGATGATGAAATCTCGGTTTTACGCATTATATTCATTGTAAAGGTTAACTCGCAGCGCTCTAAAATTCAACCTGCAGAAAAATCCACACTGAGGAAACTTCTGCTCTAACATAACCGGCCGTATAAAGCTCGCACATCTCTCTGTCATTATAACTAATAATTCATTTACTTTTTAAAAATCACAGCAAAATGTTGAATTCTGAATTCTGATTGGTCAGGATTTGTAGATTCACATTCTACAAATGATCCACAACATTAAATGTGACTATAACTATATGGATAAAAAGTATAATGTGACTCTCTTTAATAAATAAAATAGAAAAAATAATAATCATGTAAATATGATCAGAATAAAAAGCTTCATTTTGGAGTATTTTTTGATTGAGGCAAGACAATAAAATAAATAAATAAATAAATAAATAAATAATAAAATAGATATCATAGCTCATCTTTGCCAGCTGATTGCAGATATGCTTTGTCATTTATTTTGTATTCATTTATTATTTTTGTGTGTGAAATTAAATATATTTATACAAACGAGGCTTGGTCTACATGCGTAGATGTGTAGGTGATGTGGAATTTTTTGGATATAGGAAAAAAGTTTGATGTGCTCCCACTAGTACACGTGGTTTATATAAGGTTTAGAAAGGAAAAATTAATGCCATGACACATACTTTTCCTTGTCACTGGGATGCTTTTACTAAGAAAAGTATTTTTTAAAGCTTTAAAAGGTAAAATCTTTTTTATAGCTACAATATTGACACATTTCCAGGTGAAAGATGTATATCAGTGGTACAAAAGTTAAGATCAGTGACGACAATTTGGTGCCCTTTTTTTTCGGAGAGTGCGTAGAGGAAACAACCTTTTCAAGCATATAGGACAGGATGTGATTTTGCAGAGTGGGCGGAGCTTAAAAACTTCGTCAAAGTTTCCCAAAGACTGGGAAAAACCTCACCTGGTCTGTAGCTAATCTTCAGCTAACCCAGTTTGGGGTGATTCTGTGCTCACTGTAGCCTCAGATTCCTGTTCTTGGCTGACAGGAGTAGGATCCATCCTCCTCAATATCTGACATGCTTTTCTGCTCACCATGGTTGTAAAGAGTGATTATTTGAGTTACCATAGCCTTCCTGTCATCTGTCTGTCTATTCTCTTCTGAGCTCTCTCTCATCAGCAAGGTGTTTCCACCTGCGGAACTCACACTCGCTTGATGTTTTTTGTTTTTCGCACCACTCTGTATAAAGTCTAGAGACTCTTCTGTGTGAAAATCCCAGCAGGAGATCAGCCGTTTCTGAAAACACTCAAACTGGCACCAACAACCATGCCATGCTCAAATTCACAGAGATCACATATATATTTTTTTCCCCTCATTCTGATGTTTAATGTGAACATTAACTGGACCTTTTGACCTGTATTTCATGATTTTATGTATTACGCTGGCTGCTGCCAAATGGTTGCTGATTGGATAACTGCATGAATGAGCGCACACACATGTATTTGTTTGCGTGTTTTTTTTTTGTTTTTTTTTTTAAAAAAAAAAAAAACATTTTATAGACACAATTAATCAAAAAAATAATAAATGAATAATTGATATGACCAAAACAGTCCTCCCTGCAGTGCCTCACCTTAAATCAGTGTTTTGATGCTATCTGTCTGTCTGTCTGTCCATCTATTTACTGAATGCCTTTTAGTGCTTTCCACAGTTCAGACATAACTTTGTGACACACGAGTCATCTGTTCCTTCAGCTGCATCACTTGTTGGTTTTGTAAGTTTATGCCATTGTACATGCTGAATCATTAGCCCATACAGAGAAAAGACAGTGCAAGACAAGAAAAAAGGGAAATAAATCATTATGCGGAACAGTTGTCCTCATCAGCATGAGTTTTGTGACATTTCTTTACAGTGAATCAGGACCAGGTCTAGGTCTTTAACGGTTTATACGCCTCAGGTGTATTCGAGCAGGTAAAACAAAAAATACACACAACAGGAAACTACTGATTAGTAATAACATTACTGCCCCCTGCTGGAACAGAATAAAATGGAATGAGAAGGGTGCCACTACAATCTGAATTTAATATGGACAAATCTGAATTATCCAATCTGCCAAGGACAGGAATCTGAGGTTGAAATTTGGAAAAATGACCAGCCGACATTTTTCTAATCTTTAACCCTCCAGTGTGGGTGAGTCTCAGATTCTTGTTCTTGTTCTAGTTTGACGTACTGTGCGTTCTGAGATGCTTTTCTGCTCGCCACGGTTGTAAAGAGTGGTTGAGTTACCATAGCATCCTTGTCAAACCAGTGTTGCCAATTTAGAGATTTTTTTCGCTATATTTGGCAGCTTGTTTTTTTACAAGTTGAGAGTCGACCCAACACCAGTATGTAAAGCCTGCCTGAGTTGTGCTTGGATGAGTTGATGTTCCCAGAGACCATCACTATTGTTCTCAACCAATCACTGAGCAGCACTGTTCCCATTGACCAATCACTGATCAGCTTTGTTCCCATTGACCAATTACTGATCAGCATTGTTCCCATTGACCAATCACTGATCACCATTATTTTCATTGACCAATCACTGATCAGCATTTACCAATCACTGATCACCATTGTTCTCATCGACCAATCACTGATCAGCATTGTTTCCATTGACCAGTCACTGAACACCATTGTTTCCATCGACCAATCATTGATCAGCATTGGTCTCATCGACCAATCAGTGATCACGATTGTTTGTCCTCACATTTCTTTGTGCTTCATTTTAAACTCTTCTTCCCTCCATAAATGTTTTCTTCATGTCTATTTCACAACTCCTCGCTATCGCTCCTTCTTTTTAACATGAAAAGGTTAGTTTATTATAATCTGTTATCTTCTATTCAGACAAAACTGTATTCTGTTTTTGCTATTTTCTATTCTAAGTGTTTTCAGAAAACCTTCCTACTTCATACACACAAATCTGATCAGTGAATACGCAAATTAGTCTGCGACGTCACCTAGCAGCTTCTAGCAGCTTTCTGCGCATGCTTTAGCTACTTTCCTCCAAAAAACAGTCGGCAACACTGGCTCCAACCTGTCTGACCATCCTTCTCTGATCTCTCTCATCAGACCTGTGAACTCCAGAGACTGTTGTGCGTGAAATAACTTTATGACTGAGCAGCTGTACGTGTGTTCCTATTAAGATAGTAAAATAAGTGTATTAATACATCAACACATTATACATCTACTTCAAAGAAGAGATGAACAACCTCAAGGTTCGCTTAGATGTAACGTGTCATTGTGTAAAATGGCTGATTATTCACTGCAATCACTGTAAATCACCTGCTCTTATTGTACACAGTAAAGGAGTTGATATGAGATCCAGCATTAACTTCAGATCTGTTGCCGCAATGCAGGTTCCTCAAACTTTTTTCTCAAGAAATATGATGAGCCACCGGAGATGACACAGCTTCTTCTGATATAACGTTCATCATCACAGGATGGTGTGATGAGTAGTTTTACTCTTTCCAATGGAAAAAGAAAGAAAGAATGAAACAAACCTGGCACTATTGAGGACTTCTGTTTTCTGAAATGACATCATAAACAAATATATATATATATACACAGTCATGTCCATAAGTATTTGGACAATGACAGAGTTTTTGTGATTTTGCCTTTATACACCACCACAATGGATTTGAAATAAAACAATC